>PVJA010017052.1:0-42445 GCA_004027025.1 Myocastor coypus | reverse complement strand
AAAAAAAAAAAAAAAAAAAAAAAAAAAAAAAAAAAAAAAAAAAAAAAAAAAAAAAAAAAAAAAAAAAAAAAAAAAAAAAAAAAAAAAAAAAAAAAAAAAAAAAAAAAAAAAAAAAAAAAAAAAAAAATATATATATATATATATATATATATATATATATATATATATATATATATATATATATATTCAGTACAGGGTCTACAAGGCCTCACTATGTAGATTAGCCTTGTAGTGAGTCTCCTGTTTTCAGCCTGCCACACGCTGGCATTACACGTATACACCACCATGCGAAGTCTCAATCCACTTCTCAATGCACCCCGGGGACAGGACTAGCACTACACACAGGGGATCAAAGTCTGGCTCCTGCACTCTGCCTAAGCAAGTGCTTTAGTTCACTGAGCTATCTGTTCAGCACTCATCTTCGTTGTTTAATCCTTATGTTCATTTGCTTTCTATTTAACTATATCTTTTATACCTCTCTAATTTTATTGTTTCTTTCAGATTCTTATACTAGGGCAATAACATAATATTTACAAATGTGGACCTAATTTATTTTGCTTATGAGTATAACCTCTAATTGCATATGCTTACCTATGAAGGACTCGAGATTTCCTTCTTTTCTTTTTATGTATTTGGTACAGAGTCGCGCTGTGCAGCTGGGATTTGTAGTGATCCTCCTGTTTTCAGCCTCCCAGTGCTAGGATTGCTGGCATATGCAACCATTCCTTGTCTTCCTGGTGGGCTCACCATGCCTGGGGACATGGCCATGGTGGCATGTGGGCCTGTGGATTGAACCCTGGTCATTATGCTTGCTTAAGCAGTTGCTTAATCCACTGAGCTATCTTGCCAGCCCCATCTTTCTTTATAACTAACTGATAATCCTTTGTGTAAAAATGCCACGTCTTTTTCATCCATTCATCGTCAATAAGCATTGTGAATGTTTCTAAAATTTGACTGACAAATTTTGCTGTCATAAATGTGAATGTGCACATATCACTATGGAATGATAATATCAGGTTTTTTTTTTTTGGTGGGGGGGGATACCGAGAAGACAAGTAGCTGGGTTGAATGGGATTTCTGGTCCTAGTTTTTCGAGGAGTCTCTGCACTGATTTCCATACTGGTTGTACTGGTCTGCATTCTCACCAGCAATGGAGACCAACCTTCGGCACTTGTTTCTTTACTTCGCTTGGTATTATTTCAGAGATTTCAGGTGTGTTACTTCTAATTGTTTCTGTCCTCATGTCCCCTGGGTTTGCTTTGGTTGGACCCAGGAACTGAGACTGCACTTGCTCCTTCTTTTATCATTTTCTACTTTAGAGAGAACTCTCTATTTTGATTTCTGCGATTGTATGTGTGTGTGTGTGTGTGTGTGTGTGTGTGTGTGGTATGTGTGAAAGATTGATGATATATTGCAGTATCGCTGCAATCAGAACCTGCCTATAACAAATTTGTCCTTTAGGTATCTCCTCTCTGTGACAGTTTCTTTTTTTGTGCATGTACCAAGATATTTTTCTCCTCTATTGATTAGGAGTGAAACATCGGTTCTATTTGGCACTGTCCTCTGTCCTGTGGTCTTTGGTGAGATAATTACCCAATTAACTCTCGATATTATTACCCAAGGGAGAACATGTGGTTAATGCAGTTATGATATCCTATTTATAGTAGTTTAATTAGCCATACTAATAACAGCTAGTGAAATTCAGAAATTGACAAAGTTTGTAACTAATGGGTTTGGACTTTAGACCATAGAACCAAATATTATATTTATATAAAGAAACAGACCGTAAATTGGGAATCTATATTTAGATTATTACCCCTGAGCTGCCTGGGCACCTCCTCTTCATTGAGTCTCCCGGTGAAGACTTCATTCAAGTTGCCTCCTGCCATCTCTGTGCCATGCAGGTTGGATCTCAGTCTGGGGCTCACTGGGCCTAGCAGTACACCTCAGCTCACCAGCACTAGTTCTACCAAACTCGAACTTTACCTGGAGAGCCTGATTCTGGGTCTGGCTGTTGGGTTCAGCTCCTTCCTCCTGCTCCCTGACGAAGTGCACTGTCTAGACTGGCTAAGTCTCATTTTTGTGCTTTTAAATAAACAGAGTAGATTGTCCATAGTCAAAAGGAAAATAATAGTTCCTTGCAACTGCAGAAACTAGAATTATTTTATGTTTGTGTATGAAGAGACAAATTTCATAATAAGCAGTTTGAATCAAATGATTTTGCATGCACATAATAAGAAGAAAGTTACTCTCACTCTTTAAAACACATTTTTTTTTTTTTTACCTAGAGAGATTGCTTAATGGTCCCACTGCCTGCCTGGCAAGTGCAAGTACCCAGATACAAATCTCCGATATCACCTACTGTGTTGACCCCTGCTGTGCTGGCCGATGAAACCAGCCATAGTTGTACACACCTGTAATCTCAGCGCTAGGGAGGTGGAGAGAGGACTATCATAATGAATCTAGGCTGTGTAGCAAGACCCTCTACTAAATAAATAAATAAGCCTTTAAAAATACAAGCACTTTTTTTTTTTTTGCTTCTGTAATTCAGAGGAAATGTCTTGGTTTACATTATACAATTTTGGGATAAATTTCATAGGCATATTACACATCAGTTTCCTATGTATAAAATATTAGTATGATATATAAGAATGCTATATTAGCATTCTGATTAGTTGCAGTCACACTAACCTATGTTAACAATTTCTGCTGTTGCCATCTTTTTTTTTTTTTAATGACCAAAATGGATTTATTGAGGGGGGGAAAAAAAAGCTTCTGTCCCAGAGAGGAACAGGAGGGGCGTTCTCATCGGATTGTCCCTTGCCATCTGTTTTTGACATTTTGCCAAATGAAGAGAATCTGATATCCATGCTAAAAGAAAAATACTCAGTAAGCAATGGGTTCAGCATGTGACACCATATCGATTAATACTGATGAATATAATGGCTAATGTACTATTAATTCATTGCTTGGCTATACTATGCAAATTTATTCTTTCATTAATAGATTATTTTCATTTTATATTTTAAGATAATTCATCTATAGCATTTGGTTACTAAGTAAACTGTATTTTATTTTTGTGACATTTTGTTAGAAGCAGGAAACCTTCAGTGTAGTTCTAAAGTATAAAAAAGGATACTCGCTTGAAATGAAAATCCTATTTCTTTTCTAATTCTCAAACATTCGTGCATCATTGTAGTCCTGTATAACACAACTTTCCTGAAGGGTTCTTCAGTAAGAATACAAGCTGAAAACCTTTGTATTTGGAATTAAATCTCCTAAAGGCATGGTTAAAAAGAAAACAAGGTTTTTATTCTTTTTTTTTTTTTAAACCTTTGTTTATTCACTCATTTTCATGGCCGGCCCAGCCCACCCCGAGAGCAGGGCTGGCGCAGCATGTGTGTTCCGGGGATCGAACCGCGGCGGCCACGAGCCATCCCGCCGGGCAAGATTTTTATTCTTTAATAAAACAACTCTTATCTTTCGGAGCACAGGTTTCTCAAAATGCTTTAATATATTATCCAGGCTTCACTTGTGACATCAGTGGGTCTTTGACTATCAATGGTGTCTTCCATACCAACAATTGTCAAACAATTGTAGATAAATAAGAAACTTATTGTCATCCTTCTATTCAAATCAAAACAGCAAATAAACAGTAGAACTTGCCAAAAAGTATAACAAAAACAAATGTCATCTACTTCTTAAAGAAATGAATTCTGAAATTTAGAATAATATTTGGAAATTATATTACTGCAATTATATGAAAATGTATCTACAGATGAACATATTCTCTATTTGAATAGATTCCTAGGTACTGACTTGAGTAAGAGGAGAACAAGAAGAAGTATGAATTTTCCTTATGTTAACTTAGTCAGAAACACAAATCTTATTCAGAGAAATACCAAGTTCATTTTCTCAAGAAATCTCATGGGATAGTTATTAATTTAATTATATAAAAAATAGCTCTGAGTAAGAGAAAAAAATACCATTCAAAAGATGAACGATTGCTCAGTACCAAGGTGCTGAGTTCAATTCCTGGTATGGGAAAAAAGAAAGAAAAAAAGATTATTGATGGGAAAAATTACTTCAAAACAGCAAAGTAGAATAAGTAGAATCAAGGTGTGTTAGACTTTCTATTTTCTAACTGAGATTTGACACTTTGACCCTTGCGAATCTTACTATCAGTTTAGCTCTTAGAAACTAACTACAGTGAGAAAGATAAGATGCAGCATTTAAACAAAACGTTAGTTTACCTTGATAATGTGCTTTGTATATAGATTTCTTTAATATTAATGTGCCCAGGTAGTGTATATTGAGGACACTAGATGTGAAATATTGAAATCCCAAAAGAGCTCTGAAAATATTTCTTTTTGAAATTTATTTATTTATTTACTTACGTTATGGCTGGCTCAGCCTACTCTGGGGGTGGGGCTAGTGAAGCATGTGGTGCTGGGAATCGAACTGCACTACCTGTACTGCCTAAGCTTACTTAAGCAGGTGCTTTAGACCACTGAGCTATCTTACCACCCTGAACTGTGACAATTTTAATGGAGAGGTTTGCTGGTCAAAGCACTTTTAGGTAGCTCTGATTTTTCTTTGTGGAGACACTCTGCCACCTCAAAAGAACTGATGACACCTGATAAGGAGGAAGAAAAAATAGAAAAATCAAGCAAGCAAGAGCCATTTACTTTTCCTAGAATACTGTTTCTCTACTCAAGCATGTCAGGATTATATTTCAATTTATTATTGATCCTTTTATTGATGCATTTTTGCATGGAGCACTGATTTCCAGATCTTATTTGCTGAAGTGACAACTATTCTTTGAACATGTCAATTTGAAAAACTATTAGTGTCAATTTATCTTTTTCGGTGCTATGTGTCAAGTGTATAAATAATATGAATATATACCATTTGTGGTGAATAGTTCCTTTTATAATTTTATTTCTACCATTTTAAGTTGATAATGTTCTCTACATACACCCCCTCCCTCCCTCTCCCTGTCTTTTTCTCTTATGTATAACCCAGGAATTCTGGCATGAATACTTAAAAGTGCCTTACATGAAACAATGTCAATATTTTCCTCTGAAACTGTATTTTCATCCTACCACCTATCTATTATATGGTTAGCTTTCTGAGTTCAGCATCTCCCTACATTTACATACATATTTACCAATAACTATATCACTTTCAGCATCTTGTTATTCCTTTTCAGACTAAGTTCTTTGCTTTGTGAATAATCTATAATTATGAATCACTTACTGTTATGATTCCTATTCCAACATCCTCCCAAAGCCTCAAGTGTTCGTAGGTGGAGCTTTTGAAAGGTGTTTGATTTACGAGCAATTTATGGCTGACTTACTATTAGGAGATGGGATCAGATGAGAAGAGAAGTGTAACTGTGGGCACGACCAGAAAGTAACTTGTCCTCCTTTGTTTTTCTTTTGACTCTTTCCTGGATGTTGTGAAAAGAATAATTCTCCCCTGCAATGCCCTTGTGCCATGTAAACCTGACTTAGAGCTAGCCAACTGTGGACTAAAAACAACATATGGAGAGCCAAAATAAGTTTTCCTACCTTAAATTATAGATGTAGATTCTTGGCATAAGGGAAAGTAACTAAGACAAAGTTTGGTCCACAGAAATGGGAATATTGCTGTGATGCTCCACCTGACTGTGTATTGAAGAAGCCTTTGGAATTATTCCACAAAAAGGGCTTATAAGGGTTTGGAGATACTGGATAGAGAAGCAACTATAGAATGTCATAAAGCAAGCTTGTTGGGAGATTCTGTCCAAACTTCAGAAACCAGAATGCTGGTAGCAGTGAAATAGTCTGGTGGAAGAAATTTCAAAGCAGCCCAATGTTAAAGCTGCAGTAGGGATGCTGGTTGGTCCTGTGAGCCAGATTTATACGAAAACTGATAGCAAAAAGCCCACTTGAGAATTTCTCTGTTGGAAACACTTAGAAAGATGGAGTAGAGAAGAGTTTAGTTACTGAAAAGATCACAATTACAACAAAGCCAAGTACTTTGAGAGTGACAATGTTACGATCAGTTCAGTAGTGGAAACAGGAAGACCATGTCCTCTGGCCTGAAAAAGTAAAAACTTCTTTGAGAAGAGAACTCTAGGATGCCATGCTCAAGCATGGCAATTTAGGGCATTAGTTCCCAAGGACTTATTTCACAGTGCTGAGCTATCCATGTGCTCAGAGTCCATGATTCAAAGAAACCTGGCTATGATTGGAGCTGCCAACAGGTCTTGCTGCTTTTCATGTGATGATTGCTTCACAAGAAGGTTAAACACAAGAGTTGTTGAGCGTCCACCCAGATTTCAAAGGAAGGCTAGAAATACCAGGCAGCATGCCTCTGAGAGTTCAGTAAATAAAACTCTAAAAGTGCAAGTGAAAGTACACTGAAAGCTTTTTTGGGGAAACCAAAAAACCAGAACATCTGCAGAATGTTGCATGCAGTAAGCAAAGCCAGCTCAAGAGAGAAGCGCTGAGAACTGCAGCCATCACCAGGCCATAGAGGGGACTTCAACAAAAACATTTGTAGCAGTATCTACCCACCTTTCCCTGGATGATGGACCTGGAAATAGAAGATTTATTGTTTATCCTGAGGACTTTTGGTTATACTTTTGTTCCACTGGTTTCCCCAGTTCTTGATTTTGGAATGTTTACCACAGGCTATTGTATATCAACAATGTTAAATGTTCTTTTTAATTTTTATAATGGCTCACAGGTAAGAGTTTGCCATAAGAGTAGAAATAGGCTTGAAATTTTGGAGTTTCAGCAGTGGTAGAAAGGTTGGGACATTGGCATCTCTTGGAGATGGACTAAATGCAATTTACCTAGAGGTATGTGAATGAGTCTTTTAAAGCCTAGGGGTAGAATGCTACAGCATATATCTCCAGACAGCATATATCACTCAAAGCCTCATGAGCTCCAAGTTTGGGGCTTCTGAATGTTGATTGGATTATGTGGACATTGGAGCTACTGTAGGAAGGTGGGGGCTTGTCACAAGAGACAGAGCACTGTGGGGCTGACCAGAAGGATGTTTCTTCTTATCTGGGTCTTTGCTGACTGGTTGCCAGGCTCCTGTGTCATTCTGGTCTGCTTTAGATCCAGCCAACTATGAGCTGTGTCTCAGTTGTTTTTCACTTGTTACTGGGGAAAAAATATGACACTCAAAATCAAAGAAGGAAAGGTTTATGTAGCTGAAAGTGAGAGGAGGGACTTAGTCCATACTTGGCTGGTTACAAGGCAGAGTAGTAGACAGCAGGGGTAGCAGCTCATGGTGGTAAGAAACAGATTAGAGTGAAGGGAAAAGCAGCAGCTCTGGCTTCTATCAAACACCTCTCCCTTTCTTCAATGCTGACTGTGAAGACCAGAGCTCCTCAGAGGCAGTGGACAACTCCATCCTTCCTCAATTCCAGTTCATATCCTTTAAGTGATGCATTACTCTAGGATGGGACTGCTATGGCCTAGGCAGGGCCCTCACAGAGTGCAGAATTTATGAGCTGATTCAGTTACCCTTTTAACTTCTCAAGTTGACAGAATATGTCAGCCACTACCATCCACTCCTTGTCAACTAGACACATTTCTTTAAACAAGTTTCCAGATACAGAGACTTGCATATTCTTAACATTTCACAACTCGGATATCATAAAACAGCTCTAACAGTCCCAAAGAATCAGTATTAAGTCTATCAGCATTGTGTTACATTAGAACCATAACATTTTGTCCCCAGGCACCCAAAGTCTCATGCACAACCTTTTATGTAAAAGGCATTGCAAATGCAAGAGTTGCTCACATCTTGACAATTTCAACATTGCTGAAAAATCTATGTCCCAAGTTAAACACTTCCAACATTTAATGGCACAAGAAAAACATTACCATTCTAAAAAGTACAAACAGCAAGATACAAAGTATTAGACCCAAGCTAACCCCAAATCCCACAGAGCAAACATTAAATCCTGTAGTGCCGTGTTCAACATCTGAAACAATCTGAAAAGTTGTGAGCTCCATGCGGCTCCATCTCTATGGCTCTTCTGCAGATTATAACTCCCATGGCTTTGCTCTGCGGTTGGATTTGCTTTCTCCTTGTAGATTTCCTCAGTCTATGTTCTTGGCTTTTCCAAGCTTTTCTGTTCCTGCTGAGTAGGCTTGTTACTCATACACACTGTCCTTCCAGTAGCACCTGGTCTGAGCTCCCAGACCTTCTGAAATCTAGGTGGAAGCCTTTTTACCCTCAGATGTTCTGCAGTCTGTGTCTAAAATTAACATTGTATGGATGATGATGCCAAGGTCTGTTGCCAACTGGAGCAGTAGCAATCTTCTCTTTTGGCTGTAGGGCTTGAGAGCCTGGATTGCTGAACACTCTGACCGTGATTTCAAGGAACAAACTATGCCACTGCCATTGTTGCAGGTGAGGTGGTTGCTTCCTCCATTCTGGACTATAGTGCTCTCCCTATTTTCCCTTAAATTAAAGTCTCTCACCCTTCTAGGTCTGAGTCTGTAAGGGGCAAGGACGTGCTACCTCCCGTGATACTCTTAAGACATCTTTTTGTTTTCCTGTTCCTTCTGAGCAATGTAGATCTCAGTTCTGTCTTTGCAGTCCACAGACTTCCTCAATCATTTTTTTTTGGCTGAAACCACATGTTAAGTCATCTTTCTGTGATCTTTGCTCTTGGTTCTCTACATAAATCTGACTAAAAGTCCCCCACAATAACCATTGCACTTCCTTAACATTGACTGCCTTGAATTTTCTTTTACCTCTGTATAAGACAGATATTTTACACCCTTAAAAACAGGTTGGGTGAGGGCAGTTGTTTTATGCATATGTATTTGTGTGTGCTTAATATGAATGGAAAGATGTTATTAAACAACTGAATGAGAAGAAACTTTGTTTACCCTTGTTAACCAGTCTGTCATGCTTAATCTCAGTCTCAGGCAAAACCTCTGGAAATGAGCAACATGCAGACAAACTTTCTGACAAGCCATAACAAACATTAACTGGAGCCAAAACCAATACGGTCCTTCTTCCCAACTGAAGCATCTCCAGGCTGTTCTTTACAAGCAGGATTTCCATCAGTCTTCTGATCTTCTGACCTGACTCTTCCATACAGAATAGCCAAAAAGGTTGCAGTTCTTCTCTTTTGGAAAAAATCCTTCATAGTTTCCTGGCTGTCCCAATAAGCCATTCCTAAAAGCTCTTGAACAACATGGTCAGATTATTGACAGCAATGACCCCAGTTCTTGGTACCAAGTTTTGTCTTGCTTACTTTTCTCTCATTGCTGAGAAAAAATACTCAACAGCAAAAGTTAAGGCAGAGAAGGTTTATTTAGCTCAGTTGTTGGAGGTTTCATTTCATACTCATATGGCTCAAAGGCAGAGTAGCACATGGCAGAGGGCAGCAGTTCCTGGTGACAAGAAACAGCAAAGAATAAAGGCAGAAGCAGTAGCTTCAGCTTCTAACAAATCACTCTCTCTTCCTTGTGTGCTGGTTGTGAAGCCAGAGCTTCTCCAAGAAAGTGGAACCCTCCATCATTCCTTAATTTCCTTTTATATCATTTAAGTGAAGAGTTATTTTAGGGTGTGGCCTCCATGTCCTAGAGTGTGGAATTGGAGAGCTAATTTCGCTAAGCTTTGAACTTTCAAGTTTACACAATGTATCAACCACTACAGAACTGAAATCTTTACTTGCCATGAACCAAAATAAGCTTTTTACCTTTTAGTTTATTTCTGTCACAGATTGGCTCCCAACAAGCAAATATTGATTAAGACATAGATGGAGTACCCTTTGTATAGGACACAGATATTTTACATCCTTAAAACAGATTGGGTGAAGGCAGTTGTATACATATATATATATATATATATATATATATATATATTTGGGTGTGTTTACTATGAATGGGAAGGATGTTATCAAACAACTGAATGAGAAGAGACTTTGTTTACTTTTTGGTTGTCATGGAATAACTTTAGCACTTGTAGCTTTTCTGGGATCTTCAATTTGGTTGCTCGGAAATGAAAACCAATTTGTCTTATTGATGCTATGGTCATTCATATGATCTTAAGAATTTCTTTCGCTTTTCATAAACTTTCAGATATTGACTAAAACTCACAATAGCATCATAGCATAGGAACATGGATAGAGAAATGAACTTTAGAAGTCCTGTGATTTTACTGCCAAATGACAATTTCTGAGGTTTATATCTTGGCTGTAAAATTTATAGTTAGATCAATCATTGCCCCTGGGCCCAGTTCTGGCATGAATTTAATTCTCTATGAATTTTATTAAGCAAACATTGTTAAGCTATAGTAATATACATGGTATACATTTTCTGGTTTGCAAGGACCATTTTCTCACGGAAGGCTTTAGGACATTGTACTCAAGAAAATGAAGGTTCACACTCCAGGTGCTTATTAATAAAACTGTTCCAATGCACTTTTGATTACATTACAAATTATAAATCAAAGCACTCACATTTTTGATGAGTTGTTTTGTTCTGATAACCTTTAATCACTTGTCAAATATTATCCAAACTAGCTGGATTAATGTAGTTGTCAAGAGAAAAGCTGAAATAAAAACATATAATTTTATCATTCTTGCTTAAAACAAAATCACTGTTATTAGATTTCAAAATTCAAAACTAGAATTCAAAATTACTTCAGGGATAATCCTATTGGATGAGAATATAAAGCACTGGATGACATCAATTAATAAGAGAATATTTCTAAACTGCACACCTATTTCTGTGTCCAGTCAGGTATTTCAATGGCATCTTCTGTATTTATTCATTTGTGTTTTCTTAAGAAATAATTGTGTTGAGCATCTCATTATAGCAATATATATGTATCTTTTCTGAATATCTTTTGAAAACATCTGTTTTTGAAAATACTGTTAAATTATCAACATAATATTGTGCCTTTTGGTTTTATTATGACTAAAATTTAAGTGTATTTTTAAAATCTTATACTAGCTATGTTTGTTGGTTGCTGAAGCAAATTATTCAATACCCATAAGTAAAGAAAGGAAAGCTTTCATTGACTCACAGTTTCTAGAGGTTTCCATACATAATCAGCTGGCTCCAACACAGAGCATCACGACAGACAGATATTGAAGAAGAGAAATAATTTATGATCAGAAGATGCTGGTAAAGCAATGAATTAGTAAACCAATGACAAAAGCATCTTCTTTCTGTTCCTTCCATATTCTATCTAAGAAACCCGGTCCACTGACCAATCGGTGGACTAATTTAGTAATCACACATTCTTAATCTCGGCGTCTTTAACTTTAGCACTGTACCATCTGTCAATCGCTGCATCAGACACTTTAGATCCCACAATCTCTGAAAAATTTCACGCATGAGCGGACAAGGCTGTGGGGTGACCTGTAGAAATAAGCCATAATAGATATGATCTGAAAATTCCTTGGTGGGACGTTTATATGATGTGCTCATTATTTGAGTGTTATATTTTAAATTTTTATATTAATTTGAAGAAACATTCTTAATGGCATGAAATCCAATTTCACTTTTTGTTCGTATAATGAGCAACAATTCCTTTGTGATTTTAGACTGCTTGCTTTCTACTCAGTGTTCTTTTTGTATTCCAGGATTCCAGTAAGAATTTGTATCATATTTATTTTATTTATCTCTTGGTAGATCATCGACAAGGGAAATATCTCTGACTTTCGTTTTCTTGATTGAACAGTTTTATAGAATACCTTCTGAGTGTTTTGTGGGATGGCCCACTATCAGAACTTCTCTAATGTGTTTGTTGTGATAAGGTTGGAGTCATAGGCTACAAGGGGGAAGACCATAGTAATGGTGTCAGTTTTACCATGTAAAATCAAGAGCACATAAAATCAACATGATTTACGTATGTTGATGCTGGTGTTGGTCACATGTCTGAGTCAGCATTTGTCAGACATTTGGAATGCCACCTTTTCTTCTGCATTCTATATTGTTTTAAAAGAATTTATACTATTTTCATTTCTAAAAAGGTGCGATGTGAAAGTCTACATAGGAATATTTCTTTTCTCTATTAATTTACCCTGTTATTTATTTAGCTTGTGTATATACCATCCGTATAAATTAATAACAATGTTTATAATGTTTAATTGGATCAGATACTGGGAAATTGGCTCTTGTACTCTTATTTTTTAACAGAAATATGTTTTAAAGTTTATTTATTTTTCTATTCTCCTGTACTTTTTATTACTTTTAATAAGAAATAACAATATAACAATTTCAAAAAACCTTAGTAGTACATTCACAATAATTGATACAATGCATATTGTTTTCCTCGTAGTAGTTATACAGAGCACAGGGAGTAGACGTAATAAATTTTCTAATAGTTATTTGTACAAAAAGTTTCTTCTCTTTAAACTAAGAGAAAGTAGTTGCACTCTTTTAACATACTCTTTGTGTGTGTGTGTGTCTGTGTGTGCACGTGCTTGTATTTGTGTATGTGTGCAGATTATCTGTTGATTTTTCCTATTTATTTATATTTTGGCTCTTGAAATATATCAGGCATATCTTGCAAATTTTCTGCCTATCCCTAGCACCAGTCGTTTCTTCATGATGCTTTGATTTTTTATTTTTTTTTTATTTTTAAAATTTATTTATTTATTTTTTTCTTGTTTCAGAACCTTTATTTGTTTATTCACTCATTTTTATGGCCAGCTCAGCCCACCCCGAGGGCAGGGCTGGCGCAGCATGTGGTGCCGGGGATCGAACCATGGTCCCTGAAGCCGCCCAAGCTTTCCCAAGCAGGTGCTTTAGACCACTGTGACATCCTGCCAGGCCCCTGCTTTGATTTTTTAAATTTAGATATTGAATTAAAACCAAGATGAGACTGCTTGAGAATATTATTGCCACCAGTGCATCCTTTCTTTACTATCTCTCTGCTGAAGGAGGAAAAAATTCTATTTATATTTACCCATGTATGTAAATGTATCTTGAAATAATGTATATCTAGACTAAGAGTTTATACTGCCATCTCTTTAATTCAGTAATACAAGGATCTTTCTTTCTTTCTTTCTTTCTTTCTTTCTTTCTTTCTTTCTCTCGCTCTCTCCCTCTTTCTCTCTCTTTCTCTTTCTTTCCTTCTTTCTTTCTGTCTTATACCTTTCTGTCTTTCTTATTTACACCAGAGAGAGGAATGACTTCTTCCATCTGCTGTTCAGTCTTCTAACATTTCATGCTGGTGTACATATGTAATAGCATCAGAACTGTTAAATCATATCACAAGAAGCAATTTTGTCTATTGGAACACTATGTGTATTTTCTGTACATTTTGTCTTTCAGTACCACAGACCTGACACATCTTAAAAGAGGCTGTTCATCTTTATTCCATGCTGTGAGGTTTTTTTTTTTTTTTTTTTTTTTTTTTTTTTTTTTTTTTTTTTTTTTTTTTTTTCTTTTGTATTCCTAACACACTTACGATTTTCCTACCACAATACACATGTCTCTCTGGATTCTCCCGGCTCTGAATTGTTTATTAATCTGCATATACTAAGTTTCTCTGTACATGTTGTTTGACTTTGTGAGTTTATCAATGTATTATGTATTGTTTTTACCATTATAACGCCATTTGGAATGAGTTCACTGTTCACATTAGCCCTTAGGCATTAGCTGATTTGCCTCCCCCATCTATTTGCCAGAATTGCTTTTTTAAAAAGACAAACAAACAAAAACTTTCTCTAAGATTTTTCATTTTTAAAAATTTATTATAATGAGAAACAAGCAGTTTGTACATGTTTCAGGATTCCTTCTTTCCATTATTAAATATTTAAAGTTATCCTACATCAGTTTAGTACTTTACATCTTGTTTCTTTTAGACACGATAATATTTCATCATGTAGAAGTGCATTTGTTAATGCGTTCATCTAAACAACATTTTGCTCATTTCCCAATATTTCAGATTATGAATAAAACCAGTATAGAACTTGCATTTGGAATTCACATGAACATGGGAAATCTCATTTGCAGCTGAAGTTTTTGAATCTGATGTGAATCCTACCACTACTATGGTAAGAAATTAATTGACTATTTACAAGTGGTTGTCAAACTTTCATTCCAACCAACAGTAATTGTGAGTTTCTGTAATTCTTAATTCTCATTAACGCTTAGCGTTACCATTCAGAGTTGGGCAGAGGAGGCTGGTGATGCAGACCAACAGCACAGAACCTGCCTGGAAAGAAGGTCCTGAGTTCAATTACATATATAATGAATACCAACCATCTCTCTCTCTCTCTCTCTCTCTCTCTCTGTATATATATATATATATATATATATATATATATATATGTATATATATGGATGAATATATATATATATATTCATTCTAATGAATATGTAATAATTTTTCATTATTTTTGTACTATTTCCCAGTATCAAAATATCATCAACACAGTTATACATGTTTTATAGTTGCTATGTCTATCCCTTAATGAATTTCCTCTTCAAGTCTTTTACTTTTTATTTGGTGAGTCATTTGACTTTATTTTATTCACTTATAAGAATTATTACTTCATTCCATAAATAAGTTATTAGATTTATGTTTCCTTAAGATATTCTCCCAGTTTGTGGTTTTCCTTTACATTCTCTGTATGGTATCTTTCACAGAAGCGTAAGCTATGAGTTTAGTATCTAATTTATTAAATGTTTAATTTCATTATTTGTGTTTATGATGTTCAAAATGTCTTTGTTAAAATTACCTGTGCTTTAGTCAAGAAGTATTAGAGTATTTTATTATGTATTTAATTCTGTGATCCTATTGAGTTATCTTTGTGAAAGTTGCAAGATTTATGATCTACTATTTTCTCTTGCATATACTTTTGTTTTCCTGATAACATTTGTTGAAATGGTTTTAGTTTTACTAGGAAATAGTTTTTGTGATTTTGTCCAAATCAGTTTTGTAGAAGGGCTATCTATTTCTAGGGTCTCCTTAGTTTTTATCTGGAAGTCAGTGTCTGTTCTTCTGAGAATATCATACTATCTTGATTATAATGTCATTTTAGCAACAATTGAAGTTAATAGTGTCACCATTCTGACTTCCTTAGTATTGGATTGCACTTTTCTGGAACTGTGTCTCTCCATATAAAGCATAGAATCACTCCATTTACACCCACAAAAATAGATTTCTGAGATTTTTATTGGTACTACCTTGAATCTCCAAAATATTCATAGATTATTTTTGATACCTTGTATTATTCAAAGAACTGGATCTTTTCATATAAGTTGTATTTATGGACATATAACATTCTTTTTGGTATAATTTTATATTAGTCAATAAGTAGTTATATTTCATATTTACTTATAATATTGATAATGTTTTCATCTTTTCTAGTTGGCTTTCCTAAATATTCCTAAATATTCAGCAATTTTGTTTACAACTTTAAAAACCAGAGTTTTGTTTCTTGATTATCTCTACAGTATTTATATCTTCTGAATTTCTTTGATATATGAGTTTTTATATTAATTTTATTCTTAGGTACAATTCTGCCTTATACTGCTTTTGTTTTCTCTAGATACTTAAGATAAAAATTTAGATCATTGACTGTATACTTTTATTATTCAGGTAAAACATTTGCTTTCTGAGCTTTTAGTCTTTTTATGTTTCAATTACAGAAATTGGAGTTTGAATTTCCAAACTGTGATAATCAATTAATCCATTTTTCCTTGCAGATTAGACATGAGTTGTCATAGGTTTTTTTTTCTTTACTTGTAACACTAGGATTTGCTACTTTTATGCAAAATGGTACAATATTGTTAATATTTATTTTGTTTTACTTCCTTTTATTTTATTTTAGCTTTTGTATTTTAGTACAGGGTCTATAGGGTCTCACTGCATAGATCCGACTGGTATTGGTTCATCTGTGTTCAGGCTCCCAGGAGGTGCACACTACCTCGCCCACTCTCGTTCACCATCTCAGCATGCCCTGGGATCTGGGTGGGCACAGCCCACAAATGCCAGCAGCTAGGTTGGCCTAAGCCGGCACTTTAATCCACTGAGCTGTTTGGCAGGCCCAATGTTAGTATTTATTCACTTTATTATGGATAGCCAATCATTCCATCATTGTATTGCTTAAAAACATCCCTTTGCCTGTTTATTTAATAATATATGCATTTTACTAATAAATACATATGATAATAGTATTGTCATAGTTTTGAATATGCCATTTTAACTAGTATTGAGGTATTGATGTCTGATCGCTATGTTAGTATTTTTCTGTTTTCATCTATTTTTTATATTTCATATTCACTTTAATCTGCAGGTATAGATATTGTTCCTAATGTTAAATATAATGGTGCTTTCACAATATGATCATATTTATCACCTGAAGCAAACAAAAACAAAATTTTGCCAAATGGTTGTTAAATTGTGTGCAAACAAAAGTATTTGCTAACCGAGGTACCACCATATATATCAGACAATGACTTTTAAGATGAGTGTATTAATGATGTAAATGTTCTACCAAAAGGCGTACTTGTGATTTCAGCACAGATAACAGTAAATAAAATACACATTTTATAAGTAATAATTTAGGTACAAGGTCATTTTATATTTAAGTAAACAAATAAAATTAAACTTTGCTATAGCTAACTTATTGTAGCAATAAAAAAAAAATCTTCTAAACCTGACAATTATCCTTGGTTATTTCTAATCATTCCTTTTAATTTCTTGAACAATGCAGCCATCAGGCATAATGCACCTCATGCTAAGATTATTATTTTGAACAAATTGTCAAGTGAATTCAGAAAATGGAGAATTAAGAGTTAAAAAGAGTAGCAGCAGTTGCCTTCTCCCCTGTTTGGTCTGTTGCTGATGTACTCCCTCTTAAAACATAAATTCATTGAGATTTAAAATTCCAATCCATCTTGCTGTTTTTAATGAGGATAACAGGTGCATTTTTATGAGTAAATGCCATCATCTATCTCTTTTCAGCAGTTACAACTGTTAGAAATACTTTCTACAACCTTATGTCACCTAGCCCTTTCATCAGAATTTGTTATCTTGATATGTCAACTAAGCTATTCCCTTACTGATTCTATTACCAGTAATTCTATTTAATTTTGTCCTTGTTCTATGTTATACACTGAAATCTTTTTGTTGTTGTTGTTGTTTCTTGTTACTTTGTGTATGATAATCTCATCCTAACCACATTGCTTATCAGTGCTTTGATAATAAAACATTTCAGAATCACAAATACAAAATATATTTAAATATAGTTTTGTATTTCTTTTCAATAGTTTCAAATGTACAAGACAGTCTGAAGAATAGAATGGTAACATCACAAAATGTACTACTATGTGTAAGACAGCAATATGGGTGAGCCTGATAACTCAGTGGACTAAAGCACCTGCTTAGGCTGAATGCAGAGGCTGGGGTTCAAGCCCTGGCATGCTGTGCTGACCCTGACCCAAGGATGCGCTGAGTTGGCGATTGAGACTGGGCATAGCGGTGCATTCCTGTAATCCTGGAGCTTGGGAGGCTAAACACAGGTGGATAACTAAGAGTTTGATCGACATAGTGAGACCCTTTAGGCCCTGTCCACACTATCCTAAATGCAGAAAAAAATAAAAAATATATAAAGATGCCAATCTATGTTATAGAAGTTACATTTTTCTCATACTTACTATTTTTTTGATTTGATGACAGAAACAAGCTTCCACTCAAATAGACAATGCTTTCTTTTAATCAGTCCTGCATAAAACAATTACTGAAAAATATTCTGTTTATGGGTTCAGTTCTCTCTCTTCAAATAGTGTATAATGAGCTTGAGATTTGTTGCTATGTTGGTCAATCATTTTAAAATTACCTCTCCACAGAAGGCATTTAATGTATAAGTCATGTGTTAACCTTGAGCAATTATTTCTGCCTGTCAAAATACACATACTGAAAAATGCTATTGAAAAATTTGATCTAATGCGTGCAGTTTTCTTTTGTGTGAAAATCATTCTATATTAAATATACCCACTTAGTGCCATAGAAAATAAACTATATGGTTTACATATTTTCACCACTAATTGCTTTTGTCTTTCAAATTGCACTGTAGCTTTGGTATCTTATTTCCATGGGTTGTACAGTTGTTTGTCCAATGAGAAGAGCTTGCATTAAATGTCAGCGGATAAGGGACCTTTGTAATTTAAGGAAAGAGAACTGAGCTGCTCAAAAGGTAGGTAGATTTTATCACAATGTTTGGAGGCTCTAAAAGTGGAATCAAATTGTGTTTAAATTTGCTCAAACACCACCTAGGTAATGAAAATCTTGCTCCTTAAAATCTCAGAGCACTATTTTTTTTTCTCAACTGCATGATGAGGTTAATAAAATTTATATCATTGTGCTTCTGGAAGAAAACTGCAAGCTACTACACATGAGGACTTTCCTTTAAATGTGATCTGTTTCTTTTCTGTAATAGTTTTTAGTGTATTGTTGGGCTGAATTTCTGTAATCTTGGCTATCATAATCTAGGTGCAAATTTAATTTGATGCTATTTGGAATTCTATGTGTCTCAGTTAACTGTATGCCATATTTTTTCATCACAATTGGGGCATTTTCTGATATTCTACAAATAGTATTTTTATGTCACTTCCATTAACCCCTTTTTCATTGATATACTAGTCTTATGTCATTTATCTTTGCAACATTTATAGGTACTGAATTATTATCTTATGCTTTCTTGTTGCTCTTAAGAGATCTTTCTTTTCCTGGATGCTACCTACAATGATGTCTTCAAGGTCTGAAAAATCTATCTTCAGTTTCATTCAGATGGATTTGCTTGTTTTTAATGGAATTTGTAACTTCCCTAATATCTCTTTGTATCTGTTTCTTGAATTCTGTCTCTTTCTTGTATTGCTCGTTATGCTTTCCATCATTTTCCTATGCTTCTTTAATTTCTTATTGATGTCTACTTAAGATATACTCGGCAATTACTTTTTTATAGTTGTCATTTCTTTTCTTTCCTCTTTTCTTTTTTTCTCTTTTTTTTTGTGTGAGACAGGGTCTTGCTATGCAGTTCAGGCTAGCTCTTAGCTCACTTTTACAGCCTGGGCTAGTTTCAAACTCACATCAATCATTCTACCTCAGCCTCCCAAGTGCTGGGATTACAGGCATGCACCACCATGCTCGTCTGTCATTTCATTTTTTACCTGAGAGTTTATTCCTGATCTCATTTCCTCTATACACATTTGGAGTTTTCTTTAATTGCAATCATTTCAGAGATTTCAGGTGTGTCATTTCCAATTTCTTCTAAGCTGTTGTCTCCTGAATTTGTCCTGGGTGGGCTCAGCTGAGATTGCTTCTTTGCCCCTTTGTCTTGTCATTTTCTATTTCATATAGGACTTTATGGTAACTCTTTGGAAATTGTGATACCCTAGTGATTCCCAAAATTATTACTCAAGGGAGAGCAAGTGGTAAATACAGGTATGACAGCGTAGCTGCAGCACTATGCTTAGCAATATTAGTAACAAAATGCAAAATATAGAAATTGACAGATGTTGGTAACTACTACCTTTGTACGATAGAAAGGAGGAGGAAAACATAGATAAATTGATAGATCATCTCAGCAATAAGAAAACACGAGTGATTTAAACATGTGCCAGAGATGTTAATGTACATCTTATCAAATAAGTATACATGACAAAGGTAAACATGAGAATTGCTCCACATAATTGTGGCAAGTAAACACAAACTTTTTAAAGCAATAATATATCAAAACACATGTCATAAAATGACCATGATCCTGAACACATTTTATGTGAAATACTGGTGATTCTGTGAAACAACAGAAACAACCTCCTTCATCCTTGGACGAGTGCAAAACAGAAGCTGGTAATGCCAGAGGAAAATACCCAACAGAACATTTATTTAATTTGGGAAGTACTGCATTGATTTATTGCATCACAGGGGCCAAAATGTCCATTTGACTTGTGTACATACTAGGGAAACCGAGGATGTAGTAATAGCTGAGCACAAGAATCCAGAAGCACAACTGGGACAGAAAAGAGTGAAACACTTCCCTGAACATAAGCCATAGGCCCAAGAGACCCTGCTCCTCACAAAAGGACATAGCTACAAGTACTAATCTAAAGGAAAAAAGCAAGAACCTAATGTAGAAATGCAGGAACCAATAGCAGCAGAAACCGTATCTAATTGGCAGAAGGAAACAGGAAAGAAGAAGGGAATGTGAGAGACAAGAGACAGAAAGAAAAATGAGTCATTCTCTTCACGTCCACAGTCTGTACACTGTCACAATGCACGTGCAAGAAGTAGGTTTTCTCAGTCAACTAATTCACAGCACAATCACTTCTACAGATACCTCAAGAAAGGGCAGAGAGAAAGACAGAGAGAGAGACAGACAAAGAGAGAGAGAGAGAGACTATTCTTGATCAGTTCTCTAGGCATTGTTTCATCTAAGTTAAAGCCAAAATTAACTATAAGGAATAGTTTGACAGTTTCTATCAAAATTATAGACCCTCTAGAATCTGATTCAAAATTAATACATTTTTATACTTCCCCAAATTATATATATATATATATATATATATATATATATATATATATATATATGCTAAAAACTTGTACATGTGTATTTAATTTAGTTATACTCATAATATTGAATTTTAGAAGCACTACAAATGTCCTTCCATTATTAAAAGGTATAGTCAAATAATGGCATATTATTTAGTAGTAAAATGAAATGAGTTGTCAAGCTATTAAAAACATAGAAGAGAAGCCGGGCGTGGTGGCTCACGCCTGTAATCCTAGCACTCGGGAGGCTGAGGCAGGAGGATTGGTGCGAGTTCGAGACCAGCCTGGGCTACAAAAGTGAGCTCAGGACCAGCCTCAACTGCATAGCGAGACCCTGTCTCAAAAAGACAAAAAAAAAAAAAACATAGAAGAAACTTATATGCATTATTACATTAATTCAATTAGGGAAAAACAAGCTAAGACTCTAATAAAATAGATCAGTGGGCCCAGGAAGATAGCTCAGCTGACTAAAGGGCTTGCTTAGACAAGCTCAGGGACAGGGGTTCCATCCCGAGTGTGCCATGCCGACCCTGCTCCCAGGACATGCTGAGCCCCAGCACTTGAGAAAGGAGAACAGGAGGATCATTGTGAGTACAATCTGTGGAGTGAAACATAGTCGACCTTGCACTAAATATAGAAAAAAACCAAACGAACAAACAAAAATGATTAGTACAATTCTTTCTTCTCCTACAACTAAGAGAAAATAGCTGTATACGTATCCTATTTTTTCCACTACAAAATGGTCCTTCATTTATATTCCCCCCTTTTTTGTTTTGTTTTGTCAGAGATGGGTGTTCCAAGGACTGACCAAATAGCTGAGTGTATTAAAGTGCCTACAAGCAGGCACAGAGGCCAGTGGTTCAACCCCCAGACCTTTCATGCCAGCTCCACCCTGGAGAGTTTTGAGACAGCAACTGAGACTGGGCGTGGTGGTATGCTCCTGTAATCCCAGCTCTTGGGAGGCTACAAACAGGCAGATTACTACAAATCCGATCTAGTAGTGAGACCATGAACACCCTGTGGACTCTTCCCTAAAATAAAAAAAAAAAAAATAAGGGATGTGTGTTTCATTGTCATTTAACTATTATAGGTGCATGAATTCATCAAAATAACCCAACATAGTCCAATAGTCCATAATAGTACTGAGTTACCAGAGCTGGCAACATCAGAAGTTGTTGACTTGAGCCTTTTACAGCGCATATATCATGTCTCCATCTTGTATTCTGAATAACTGCTACAACGACAATATGTAATGCATTCATTGTAACTGTGTTACTAACCTGCTTTGAAACTCTCACTGCCATTTTTTCATTAAAATTAATAAAGTAAAAAATAAGAAATACCATAGAATAGAATAGAATAGAATAGAATAGAATAGAATAGAATAGAATAGAATAGAATAGAATAGAACAGAATAGAATAGAATAGATCAGCAATTCCCAGGGATTAATCGATGGAAGAGATAAAGAGAAAGAATAAGAAGTACTTGCAGAGCTATTAATCTACTTCATGTGATATACTAATAATTGGTACATGTCATCATAAAATTGCCCAAACCCATAGAACCTACAGCACCAGGCATGAGATGTAATGGAAACTACTGGGAATGGGTGAGTATATTGTGCCAGTGTAGTTTTCCTGAGGTACCAAACATATTAAACTGGTAAAGGATATTGATAATAGAAAAGTCCATATGTTTTGCCTGTATTTGCACCATCTCTCACTGACCTTCTGAAAATATCCCCTTAGAAATCCCCCCTCATTGGCAGAAATGGAAATTTATATGGCTGATAAGTGCTTTATTCAGGAATTAAATAATTCATCATTAAGAAGTGTACCCCACTTTTTTATATCTGTTCTTTGGTTAGGTCATTTAAAAGAAAGTCTTGTGAAAATGTTGTATAAACAAAATATAGTGTCTATATCTTCTACTCTATGCCTTCTACTAGGAAAATAACAATACAAAATGTACCAACTATTGTCACTGTCCTTACAACCTGTTTTGAGTTTCAGTTTGCTTGTTATGTTCATCCCTTTTCAAAAAGAAGAATTTGGATTGGTCAAAGGAGAAATGCATACTATGTCTATATGTATGCTAAGATAATTTTCCTACTAATTTCTATTGGTTTATTAAAAGGATCAGGTAATGTTTAACTGATTGATCAGTCATGTATACTTATACCGGTAATCTGAACAACTACTTTAAATATAACAATATGTAATAGAACAACCATTGTTAGCTTATTATCATCTTATTTTAAAATTCTGTATCATTTTTATTGTTCTGTGTCCTGTTGCTTTGTTTTTTTTTTCTTTTTAAAAATATAACTGCAACCAAAAAAATAGTTGTTCCTTTCTATTTATGTATTGAATTACAATAAATTGTTGGGTTGAGAAACTACTAAAAAAATATGGTACCTGTTTTTTTTATTTTCACTGTTATGAATATTCCAAATAAAAGTATTTAATTATAATTTGCTTAAGTTAGAAGATTGTAAAAGTGTATCAGAAATCTTTATGCCAATGCAACAGAGATAATTATAAGAGAGTAGCTCTCTTCACTATCCAGTCAAAGTAAATAGGGTTTCAGTGAGATTACTACTCATGCTAGCAGCTAAAAAATATGTCAACACACACACACACACACACACACACACACACACACACACACACACATACACACACCACCACCACCACCACCACCATGTAGATATACTATTCCAGGGTATAACAATTGTAAGCAGGATTGCTGGTTTCAAATCACTGATACACATAGCAAACTCTGGTTAAAACAGAAATCTGCAATAGTGTGAAAGTAAGTTTTATCTTAAAAGTTTAGAAATTTGGGGGATTTGCAATATGACCAGGGAAAGTCATGAAATATATAATGTTGGTGGCACTTTTAGACAAAAAACATGAATATAAACTTACAATTTTTCAAATAATGTTGAATATCCAGATGGCTCTTGTTATTACATAAATGACTGCATTATTTTTTTACCTGATAGAAACATCTTTGTGTGAAAAATTAAAGTATAACTTCTATGTACTGCCTGTATGAGTTCATCTACATTCCATGTCAGTTTCTAGTTATGCCTAAGCAGAAACACGTATAAGACAAAGACAATATGTATGCAATGGAGACATTAAATTATAGCAAATTTACTGCCGTGATTGCAACCTGAATCCATTCGCAAGTGCAGACCTCATGGCTTGAAAGTCAGCATCTCTTATGTGTCCCAACACTGAATATCATGATGCATGCTGGAAATTAAATTTCAATGTGAATAGGAGGGAAATTCAAATGACAGTACAGGTTGAGTGGTGGTGTTGGTTAGATTTTGATGCCCTAAGTGGGCTGCTACTATTACAAATACCTACAGAAGAAATTTTGGTTTCGTCATTTGAGGATGACGAAAGAGTTTTAATGTGAACAAACACTGGAAAATGTGCAGATTGCTATGAGCATCATGGCCGTAGAAGTTTACACTTTAAATTTATTTTTATCAAGCTTCTGGTAGACATATGAAATGCACAGAATTATCCTACTGGTCTATTGAAGGGAACAGTTAATGGTTAATTTTTTCTTGTTTTTAATGTCTTTGATCAATTTTCCATGCTGGTATCTGGTAATATGAACAATTAATTTGAAAATGACAACATGCTATATAACAACCTTTGTTGAATTCCTATAATTTTGTTCAGTGAAATTCTTCGCAAAATGCCCTCTTTTTTACTGTTTTGAGTCTCTTTAAAATATTTTAAAAAAAAACAAAGAAATAAGATACTGGAGAATGGAAGAAAAGTTGATCATTTCAAAAAGAGGCAAAAAGACTCAGTTTAGCAGTGTGCAACTATTTTAGGGAAAAGAGAAAAATATTGTCTACAAACAGAGTTTGGCCTGTGGATCTCCCACTCGTGCATGGAGCAGGTCCACCATTGGAGAAGCTTTCAAACAATTCAGGACCTAAAACAGTGTGGCTAATTCAAGTGATATAGGATAGATTTGGGGGTACAAGGCCCTTGCCTCTTTTATCTTTTTTCCACATAAAGGGCAATATAGTCTGGCAGAAAATACATCATCAGGCACATAAATGACAAGTGACCTGGAGGCTGGTCCTTTTCCAGTGACTGTCACCTTTCTTTCTTTCTTTCTTTCTTTCTTTCTTTCTTTCTTTCTTTCTTTCTTTCTTTCTTTCTTCCTTCCTTCCTTCCTTCCTTCCTTTCTTCTTTCTTTCTTTCCTTCTTTCTTCATTCCTTCCTTTCTTTTTTCTTCTTTCTTTTTTTCTCTCTGTCTCTTCCCTTTTTTTCTCTGTCTGTCTGTCCGTCTGTCTGTCTGTCTGTCTTTTTTTTTTTTTCATGCAATATAGTACCTTAATGGAAACTGTAGCAACAACAGTGTTAGGGACACAATGGCAGTAGTGAGTGTAGTAAGCAGAAAGAATGATGCTTAGGACACCCTAACCAACTCACACTCGAGAGTCAATGGATTGTGGGTACAACATTCAAGACGCCATCTCCTGGGAAGTCATGATTGCTCTCATCATATGACCAGTGATGCAAGAAGTCTTGAGAAGAGGGAAAAGAGCTGGCATGTCAGCTGTCTCTTTACCCTGTGCCCAGCGGTGCAAATAGTCTTAGATGCAGAAACATAAGGATTGGAGTTTGGTACTTCCCTTACCCTATGATCAGTGAGACAAACAGCCTTGGGCAGAGAGGGACAAAGACTGGAAAGCCAGTAGAGTTCCAGCATCCAGAAACAAGAGCATGAGAAGATTCAGTAGTGGGAAGTAAAGAAGAGCTCTTAAAGTCCAGAAAGTGTCAAATGTATCTGGGACTGGGAGCATCCTCAGTAGGCTCTGTCAGAAGCCACCATAGCGACAGAAAGAGGAATGCTGAGACAATCAGGGTAACTAGGAATGGGGAAGACGTCCAGAATTCTGCTGCCAGAAGATTCTGTCCCTTCATCCCATATTTAAAAGCAATAATCAGCCCTGCATACAGCAGTAACCTACTATAGACTTGGTGAGGTTATACAGCAGAGATCCACATTTTGAATGTACATTACCACAATGATGTTGATAGTAGATTTTTTTCTTTCTTTTCTTTTCTTTTCTTTCTTTCTTTCTTTCTTTCTTTTTTCTTTCTTTCTTTCTTTTTTTTTTTTCTTTTCTGTCTTTGTTGCATTTTCATTTTTCTCTCTTCTTTATGGGAATTTGTTTAGATTTTGATAGCCATTGGTTGGAATGTTCTGTTCATTTCCTAGACTGTCTTTATAGATTCTTTAGCATTTATCCATGTGTCCTTCTGATTCCCTTGCATATTATATTGCTTTGTCTTTCTTCTTTCCTCTCCTGTCTTCTCCAGTTTTGCAAATCTTGAGTGTTTATACTTTATCCTTCAGGTTTGTTTCTACTATGTTTTTTTCAGTAACCAATCAGTTTTATCCTTATTCCTCTTAAAGACCCTTCTCTTGCAGACACACTGAGAAAAAAATCTACCAAAGAGAAGCACTGCAAACACTTTTCTGGTCTGTGCTGGACTGTGTTATGTAACTGTAGACTTTCTATTCTGGTTAAACTAAACAAATGAACAGTTGTCACACTTATTATATAGTCTGTTCTTGATAATTTCTTTACTAATAGTACTCAATTAGGCTGGATGCTGTACCTGTTGTAATTAATTCCTCACCTTTGTATGACAACACTGTGATTGTCTGGTGTTACCGATATCACCACACTCTACTGCTAATGGGCTGGGTGCTGAGTCAAATAGATAACAAATTCTTATCCATAGTAAGTTGAGAAGGTAAGATCTTAGGGCAGACACAAAGATTAAAAACAGGTAAACCTAGATAATATGTCTGAGGAATAGGCATTTCCTAAGAAATATCAAATACTGGTGATTGAAGGAAATTTACAAATATCGACACAGAAAACAAAAATTCTTACATGCTCCACACAATTTTCCTCATGTAGATCGCTCAACGGAGATGTTTAGATTTTACCTTGTAAGTAAGAATACTGTGACATGAAGTTCAAGAGTGATGTAAAGAATGCAACTGTACTTTAGTCATTTAATAGACTATATGAAAACTCAGTTTTGGTATGGGGAGACTGTTGTGCTATTAAAGAATATTGCAAGTATTGCAGAATCTAGATCCTTAAAGTAAGATAACAAGAAGGAAAGTTGAACATCTTCATATATTTTAGGTAAAGATATATATTTACATAAACCATCCATTTTATATGTAAAAAAATTCACTTTTAAATGGCGATCAATTTTATGTGACCTAGAATTATTGTAAGATCATCATAAACTTAGATTTTTCTTTGCAAAATAATGCATGAAATTTACAAAATTCATTTTAAGCAATAAACTAAGGGGAAAAGTTTGTCACTAGGATAGATTAAATTTCTTGTCTGAATGAATTTTCGTGCCAAAGGGACTCACAGTACTTCACGCATCCTATTTTCTTGACAGAATAAATCATTTCATGTGACAAAATTCAGTGCTTAGTAAAAGATTTAGCTTTCTCCCAAAATCCATTTACTTACTAGGTATATATTTTGCAAGATGGTAGCTGTTTCAAATATTGAGGATTTTTCTGAGACACATAAATTTATACTCAACATTGTAAGAGTTTACAAGTGAAGAAAAGTTACCAAGCAAATTAGACAGGTATGTGAGTTATAGATACTAAAATGAGTGCTGTTTTTTTTTTTTAATTTTGGATTAATTTTATATAATTCAAAATTTGAAACAAAAATTTGCACCAAAATTTTCTATCTCTCGTTAAGTCCTGTATTAGGAACAATGAAATTGTTGTATACATTTTATTGCAGATTTACTGTACATCACAGGGCGGAGGAGAGCACTTGGGCAAAAGAAACACTGGAAACTTCTGCTTACAAAATTGGTGAATGTGAACTAATAATTTGGGATTCAAGATAAAGTATAACTATACATATTATTCCTATGCATGATTTGAGTATTTTTATATTTAAAGAGAATACAAAATAGCATTGAAACAAAAATTACAAGTGATATAGACCTTTACTTAATCAAATAATATGAACTCCACAGTGTGTGTTGTAATGCATAGTGTTATATTCCAAATAGTCATTTATATATTCAAAGCTATGCTTGCAAAATTGGAGAAACAAAGATAAAGGAAATAAACAATTAACAAATTAAGAAGAGAAGGAAAAAATAAATAAAAAGAGACAAAACAAATTCATCATTAAATGCTCCTCTCCAGAGTAGCAGAGGTCTGCAGTACAGTTGTCCAAGTCATCCAGCTTACGTACATAGTTACACGTCTTTCTCCCTGTCCTTCTCCTATCTTTCTGCTCAACTCAATAATTATTTCCTTTTAAACAGACTTATTTTCTTTTCCCAGAGGCTCTGCAACTTAAATTTCTGTCTCTAACATGCCAGTGACACAGATAACAGTTAAAGTTTCACAGATACATATAGATAGATAGATAGATAGATAGATAGATAGATAGATAGATAGAGGATAGATAGATAGATAGATACATAGATAGGGACAACTTCTGATGAAAAGAAGGCATTATGAGTATTAATAGTAACTTATATAATGTCATTATGTATTTGGTAAGGGTGGTGAAGAGGAAAAAATGAAACAGGTTACACTGACAAACACTGAAAATTCTGTTTAAACAATTTAATGCCAATTACATGAGTTTTCAAATGGACTTCCCATAAGGAATCCACGTAGACTCTTTATCTTGGGATTATTTTAGGTTTGGCCACATCTTCAGGTTTTCTCCCTGCAGTTATGTGTTCTCAAAAGACAGATCAAACTGTAAATCACAGGGAATAAAGTAAAATTCAGTTTAGTTAGCTTACAGCTAGATGGCCAACAAAATAAAGGATCTGTAATAGAATTAAGTGAACAGTGACACTTCCTTTAGGGAAGGGTCTACAAGGTGTTCAGTCTCGCTACTAGATCATACTTTTAGTGATCTGCTTGCTTACAGCTTCCCAAGAGCTGGGATTACAGGTGTGGGCCACCATGCCCAGTCTCAATTGCTGTCTCAGTGCCCCCTGGGGAGGGGCCGGCATGGTAGGCCTGGAGATTGAACCCTTGGCCCCTGAGCGTGCTTTCAGGTGCTTTAATCCGCTAAAGTATTTGGCCAGTCCAACACATTATTTGACAAACTCAAATTCTATGATTTAAATTTTGTTTCCTTTTAATCTCTGAAGTGTTTGTAGAAGATGTGCATGCTGTTTAAAAAATAAGCCTAAAATCCCACAATAAACACTAGAATTCTTTGTTCCTTCTCAATCAGGTCATAAACGAAATCGGAATATGTTTATTTACTTATGGTAGAACGACCAGAGAAAGAGAAAGCAAGTGTTGTAGCAGAAATGTACTCCTCAGGGAAGAAGTCAGTTACATTTTATTTTGCTATACTGTATTTCAAGGTAAAAGTTACAATGAACGGTATGACAAACACTGAAGATAGCGTATTGTCAAATTCTTTTATAGCCGTTAGTGATAAAATTGAGGCCCACAATATGAAATCGAGTAAAGCAAAGTATTAAAACAAAAGTTGAACAGGAAAAGAAAGACGTTTTTGACTCAGGTAAAAAATATTTTCTCAGTTGTACTGAAGTAAACATTATTATTAATCAGATACTGTAACCATATACATCTTGACAGCATATTTGTTCCATGGGAAGGAGAAGGAATAGTTACAAGAACCAAGACATTCATTTCCATCAAGAAAGCATGAAATAATAACATATTGCTTAGAAATATTGAGGTAGAAATATACACAACAAGATATATTGAACTATGTATGCGAATTTGGCTGGCACTTTAGCAATGCCTTCTGCAACAGTTGCATATTTTTTTCTCTTGTCATTCTATCATAAGTATAAAAACATTTAGATTGTTACTTATGGCAGGTCTGGGAAGGAACAAAGAATTCTTGTTTTTATTGAGTGAGTTCTTAGAAAAATATTCTGTACTTTGATGTATGCACTATATAAACATTTTTGATAAACATCTACCCTTTCTTTCAGAAATTCAATAGCTAAAGCTTAGAATATTCAGAATTTGTGAGCACATTACATTTTTCCCCACATAGCTATAATCTTTCTTCAGTACCTTCTGAGTTATAAAACTAGTAATTCTATTCCAAAATCCATTCAGGTGAGAATCTCAGAAAGCATAAAATTTTACTATTAGCCCAAACTTACAAATACACAGTTTTAAGTTATCGAGTTCTGCATAGTATGGACATATTATCAAAAATGCTTGAAAGAATTATGGAACATAAACATATATTGTTGGGCATATTTGTTATTCATGATTCTGCTTGGAAACGAAATACACAAGAAGTTGAAGTCATCATTACAGACTATGTATGCCTTCATGTTCTTGTGTTCACTAGAAGGAGATGATCAATAATTTGATTTCAAGCAGTCTAAATCTTTTCAAGAGGAGGTTTGGCCATTATACAGCCAAATTACAATTTCATCCTAACATTTCCTATCTATATTATCCTACCTTATCTGTTCAACAGATAAAATATGCAGAAATTTGATTTCTCCATTCTTAATATTAGTGCTTATTTTTTAAGTATGTGCTGTACATAAGAACTGCAGAATTAAACTCCAGAATGAGAATAGTTGTATGAACAATGAAATATTAACAAAAAATTGCTTACCTTTTCTGGAAGGGGAGATTAACTGTTACATATAGAATACTTTTGTGCAAATTTTGGCTCTGTGGTACCTGGCTTTTAATCTGAGTATCAGTGGACAGATATACATGGGAAGACCCTTCAGCTAGATTTTTTGTGATGAATTCAGTAGTATATAAGCAGAGAGTAAAATAAATTTGCTTACACCTGGGATAATGTGTAAAATATACAAAACTGATACAGCTCACTTTGGTCAAGTGTGTGTCTATTGTAGTTGATGAGGACATAGTGCACAGCACTGAAAAGCAACACAGACTCAGTGAAATGGATGAAATCTATGGCAAATCAATATCCATGAATGACCTATCAACATTACAAATGCCACAGTTGCCATAAAGGCATGAATAGTATACCCAGAAATATCATCTATATCATACAAAGGAATATCATTTTCAGGTAACCTTTGCAAATCAGACAGCAGTTTCAGCATGAAAATTCCACCATCAAAAAACCATGTTAAGAGACTAGCCAGATATCTCAGAGGATTGAAGGGCCTGCTTAGACAGATGCAGGGCCCTCGGGTTTGATCTCAGGCCTGCAGTGCTGGCCCTGCCTCTGGTGCGTACTGAGACAGCAACCGAGACTGGACATGGTGGCAAAGACCTGTAATCCCAGAGCTTGGGAGGCTAAAAATCAGGAAGGATCACTAAGAGTCCAATCTGTGTGGTGACACCCTGTACATCCAGTGTTAAATATATTTTAGAAACATACATCTTAGCAATAACCTTTGTCAGAGATATTGAAGACAAACTTTTGAGAAAGAAGCCAAGTTACAGATAGATGAATGAAGAAATTGTTCTGCTGGGCCAGCCAAATAGCTCAGCGGATAAAAGTGATGGCAAACAGGCTCAGGGGCCGGGAGTTCTGAGCTGGCTATTGAGACTGAACATGGTAGCACACCCCTGTAATCCCTGCTCTTGGGAGGCTATAAACAGGCAGATCACTACAAGTCTGATCTAGTAGTGAAATCCTGAACATCCTCTAGACTCTTCCCTAAAATACAAAGAAGAAGAAGAAGAAGAAGAAGAAGAAGAAGAAGAAGAAGAAGAAGAAGAAGAAGAAGAAGAAGAAGAAGAAGAAGAAGAAGAAGAAGAAGAAGAAGAAGAGGAAGGTCACGTGTGATCAACTGTCTCTCTGTAAAAGCCAGAGATAATGTTTTCTCTTTAGGCGACCCTCCTTAGGCACACTATACATCATTGATTCCTTCCCTCTGTGGCTAAATTATCTCCTTGAACAGAAAATTTGGGAAACCACTGAGTTATAGGATGTTACCGCACAGATTCTCCTATGTCTTGAGTCCTTATTGGCCTTGAAGGGCTAGGGCCAAAATATTGGCTATTCTTATAACCCTTCTTTTTCTCTAAGCTTTGTTCTGCAAACTTAAGTCATGAACTCTGCAGAAGAGAAGCTTATTGATATTATTATCCTATAACATAGGCACTTGAGCTTAATATCACTGTTTTTCTGAATATCAAACATCATAGACTTAACATGAAACTGGTATTTTCTACAAAACATTGATATTCTAATAAATCTCTATAGAATGTGGTAAAAACAATTAAACATTTTTTACACAGGAATTTAGTAATCTAATCATATATAAAATTGTAACAGGTTGACCCTATGGCATTTTTTCTTATCATATTCTTTTTTTTAAAGATTTTTTTATTTTATTTATTTATTTTTTCTTGTTTAAGAACCTTTGTTTGTTTATTCACTCATATTTATGGCCGGCTCAGCTCGCCCCGAGGGCAGGGCTGACGCAGCATGTGGTTCCTGAAGCCGCCCAATCTTTCCCAAGCAGGCGCTTTATACCGCTGAGCCATCCCGCCGGGCCCTATCATATTCTTTTTTATTATCTTTTAAAAATATTTATTTGAAAGAAAATACAGCAATAATGGATGTGACATTAGAAGCAGCACACATGTAGAAGACAAGAATGACAGGCATTCAAAGCATTGTTTTAGTATCCAGATGGGTGACTCACCAAAGTTCTATAAAACACTGTACATGGTTTCAGGGTAAATTTTGCAGGGATTTGGTTGACCTTGTCAGATATAAAAGTTAACATTTTTTTTGTTGTTGTTGTTGTTACATAGGTTTGGCTTTAACTGGGTCTTAACATTCCAGCCAAAAAGTTTATCCATGAGGTATAAAATGTAAAGCCATATTAATATGCTGAGCTGTAAAAGGCTTAAGTCAACAGCTTCCAGCATTGCCAGTTAGGCTGACAACTCACTACTATTACGGACTATTGGAATATACATACAACTAATTTCACTTACTTCGTGAGAAGTGATAATTGTACTAATAATGTTTAGAAAAGTTATCACATCTGTATATTGTACTCTCAACAACTACTACGAAGACAATAACATGCATTGTATTAATTATTGTGGCTGTCTTACTAACCTGTTTTGAAACTGTCCCATTATTATTTATTTGTTATTAAAATTAATAAAAATTTTTAAAAAGAAAAACAGAAATTATTCTGTTATCACTACAATTTGAAAATCAAGAAAAATAGTTTAATTTGTTTGCTATTTGCTGGTATGATCAAGTAATCAAAATATTTTTAAATAATAAATAAAATGGTGGAACATAAGCTGTAAAATATAAATTTGAAATCTAATTATATGCATCAGTCAGTTTCCATCAAGGAGATAATGAAGTATTTTAATACTAATGTAAGTAATTTATACTCCCCATAGTATTCATCAAACAAAATGTATTAGATAAAGGGCTGGTGAGATCGCTCAGCAGTGTAAAGCACCTGGTTAGGAAAGCTTACGCAACTGCAGGGATCATGGTTCGATGCCTGGCACCACATGCTGTGCCAGCCCCACCCCGAGGGCAGGCTGAGCCAGCCATAATGCATTATATAATATATCAATATCAAAATAAGCTTCAGGCAGAAATAGAAGAAATAATAAAAATTAGATCAGAGAAAAAAATCATGCAATGTAAAGTAGGTAACATAAATGAAAGACGCTTAAAGAGATAAAAATGAAAGATTTAGATTCATCCATTAAAGGCTCATTACTGTCTAGATACCAATTTTTCTAACCCAATCTACAGAATAAATACATTCCAATTAAAAAATTACAGCTATTGAAAATATAATCTAAAATTTATATACAAAGTGCAAAGACCTAGAATTAGCACTATGATACTAAATTAGAAGAAAAAACTCAGAATATTCAAATAATTTCAAGTTAAGCAATAATCCTACTCCATTCAAAATACCTGTACTATTTTACTGATGCAATGCAAGGATATCTATCTATATCTATATCTATATCTATATCTATATCATCTATATATCTATATCTATATTTGGGCACAATAGATAAAGCTAAACCAAATATAAATGCATGTACATATGTATATTTAGTTAACTGGTAAGACTAGGTAAGACACAAAGATAACAATAGAAAAGGATATATATATATATATATATATATATATATATATATATGTTTAGTACAGTGTCTACAGAGTTTCACTACACAGATGGGACTTGTAGGGATCCTTCCTTTTTTTCAGCCTCCAAGCCCTGGGATTATAGGTACCATGCCACCACACTCAAACTCAATCCCTGTCTCAGAGCACCCTGGCCCAGGGCTAACATGACAGACCAGGAATGGAAACCCCAGCCCCTGAATTTGGCTAAACAGGCACTTTAATTCATTGAGCTATCTGGATGGCCCTGTATAATACTTTTAACACAATTTAGAAAAAATTGAATTGAACGTCCATATACAAAATAAGACTAGCATACAGATATGATGTCTTTTACAAACATTAATTCAAAATGGCTCATAAATTTAAACATAAAATGCAAAACAATAGCACTTCTAGAAAAATACTTGTGAGAAAATTTATATGACCTTTTGTTTGATCAGGATTTTTAAATAAGCATAAAATTATGCTTCACATGAAAAATGTATAAATAAGACTTCATTAAAATTTAAAATTGCTGCTTTGCCAAAGGCTATTTAAAGAATGGAAAGATAAGACAGACTAGGAAACAATAGTTGCACACTATAACTGATAATGGGCTTATTTAAAAAAATAGTTTTCTGAAAACTCAACAATATAAAAATACCAATAAGATGAATATAAATTTCACCAGAAGAAATAGATGACAGCAAAACAGAAGCAAGATGTTCAATATTGTTGGAGATGCTGGATTTAGACTAAAACACCAATTAAATAATAGAACACACCTCCCGGGAATGGCTTACGTGTAAAAATAAGTGTAAACACCAATACCCATGGGAAACAGAATAGTTTGTCTTTTCTGGGGTTGGAGGATATCATACACACTTTACGACTTAGTTTGGGAACTATGGAATTATCATGGAGCAATGAGACTTGCAGGCACAACCCACTTGGTTTTAAAAATATGTCAATACCAAAGCCTGAATGAAGCTGAAGGTGTATTGATGATCATCATAAAATGGATTTTGAAGAAAATATGAATTAATCAATTAAAATACTTAAATATCACATTGAAAATGAAAATATCCATAATGATGCTTTTTAAATTAAATGTTAACTTCTTTAACATTTTCTAATTTTCTAATAAATGGAATTTACTGCCAGAAATTTAAAAATTATGTATCTAATGATTTTTATATACTTTTTATTTTTTCATCTGAAGTTTATAACACTAAAGCTTATAGGGTAGTATAACTTACACACACATAATTTACTACAATGCTAACTTCTTTTCACATTTCATTGAGAACTGAGCTATATATTCTCTATAGTTTCATGAGCTATATATACCAGTGAAAGTTAGCAATGAAACAAAGAGATACAATTTAACATTTAGTTCTACAGGCCCTCTCACTTTTAAATCCTCAGTCCCATGTGAGGTTATGTACCACCATATTTGGTACCATATTTGCTAACAAATCAAGCTCACATACAGAATATTTCCATCATTATATTACACTGAATTTATAGCTTCTCATGGAAGACAAGAAAAATTTTTATTTTGACCTTTTTTCCCTCTTAGTGTAATGAAATCCCCTCTGGCTTTTCTGATTCTGTAGTTTTGAAAATCAATGTCTATATAGCATGTCTCATAAATACAAATATTTGACTTTTGTCTGACAGAAAAAAAAAATCCTTGGTCAAGAAAATAACTAAGGAATTTTTACGTAAAGAGAAAATAACAGTTCTTAACTGAAAAAAAAAAGTTTGATTGTAAAGTCATTGAAAATGATATGGAAAAAAGTTCCATGACAGTAGTCTGCCTATTCTATTTTCATAGCTTTTTAAAATTAAATGTGTTAATGACATTTGGATTTGCATAATGGTCAGGTGCATCATAGGGAATCTGTACCATTACATGGTATATCTTACTTCACCTTTTTTCCCCTCCCCTTTTTTCATCATCCCCAATTCCCCTCTGTATTTACAAAGCTCTGCGTTCATTTTATCCTTCTTTCTCAGTTCTTCCTGTTCCCTTCCTTCCTCCCTCGCCAGGACAATTTAATTTCCTTTGGAACAGTCGCTTCCTTTAATGAAATAGGTAGTGATTATTCTCATATCTTTTTCAATACTGCATTTTAATTATTCTCACACTAACATGTATTATTTTCCTTATTGAATTAGAACTTCTCTCTGATAGTTATGAGGTAAATGTTACACGGGTTTATTCATTTCTTTAATTCCACGTCATGGAAACCATGTGAATTCTAATTTTTTTAATGTTGCTTTTATACCAAATCTGATGGAAAGCTAAAAGCAAGATGACACTGTGAAGTAAAAGGCAATGTTTGATTTAATTTTATTATGCTGTTTTATGATTGCTTGGTATTTTCTCAAATAATCAAGTCATTTGAAAAAAGAAGAATTAATAACATCATTCCACGGTGGTATATATTCGTTCATGCTTAAAGTTTACAGCAGCATAATTTATTATAGTTCTTTCTTAGAAACAACCCAATTGCCCATCAACTGAAGAATGTATAAAACATGTATTTATTTATTTAATATTTATTTATTTATTTATTTATTTATTTATTTATTTATTTGATACATTTTCTTGCTATGCAGTTAAGATTCTCCTGTCTCAGCCTCCCCAGCTCTGGAATTGCATGCATGCACCACCATTTCTGGTTTCAGGGCAGTTGGCATAGTGCTCCCAGGATTCTGCCATGGCTTCAGTGCTGGGGATCAAACTTGTGTCCTTGAACTTTCCAGGCAGGTGCTTAGACTGCTTAGCTACCACTGTGTATGTCTCTGTGTCTCTGTGTGTGTGTTTTAATACAACGGAGTACTACTCTAAAGAAGGATTAAGTGGAAACATTTTTATTTAAGTGGATATGCTTTGAGGCCACGCACTTAAGTAAAATAAATCGCATGCACCTGTGCAAATACTGTCTGGTTTCTTTGATGCAAGAAAATCAAAGTGCAAATAGGAACCGAAGTGTGGAATAAGTATTGTGAAATAGGAAGACAGGGTTCAAAGGAAAGGAGAACGAGGAGATGGGGAGGGGGAAAGAAAGGAAGGAAAAAGAAAAGCAAGTGACAGCAGAAGGGTTAAGTGGAAACAGAGACTCGTAACTATGGAAAGAAAGGGGGATTGAAGGGAGGGAGTGACGTGGGCAAAAGTGAGAACTCAAGACGTATCACATAATGGTACCTATTTCCTGATGGATGTGTTCGTTATGTAAATCTAAATGCACTAGTAAAGTTAATAAGAAAGTAGAAATTAACTATTGTCTCGTTTAAGACATTTACCTAAGGTATTTAATAAAGGATGTTTACACATGAAGTTTAGAACTTTTAGGCTAAAAAAAGAAATTTACAAACAATATAATCTGCACATTGTCAATTCGTTTTAAATGACATTAAAGTTCATATAATAAAATAAAATAGCACAACCTAAAGTTGTTAAAAATGTACATGTGACAGGCTGAAGGGTTGGAGGTTGGATCCCTGGACCTGCTCTGCCAGCCCCGTCCCCAGGGAGGGCCTGAGATGGCAATTGAGACTGGGTGTGGCGGCTTCTGGCTCTAATTCCAGCTCTTGTGAGGCTGTGAACAGGCAGATCACTATGAGTCTCATCTAGTAATCAGACCCTGAACACCCTGTAGACCCTTCCAAAACAAACAAACAAACTTAACAGAAGAGGGCTGCATATGTGAATCCATGAAATGAGTTCTGTGAAGAGCCTGATTGTTTGCAAACCTGTTGTGAGTGTCAGCCATCTGGATGAATCACGGCCATTGCTTGATGATTTTGCTCTCTGTGAAAACCTGAGAGAATGTTTTCTCTCCACGTGACTCTCCTTAGGCACAGTGTCGTCATCAGTCACTTTGCTCTGCAGCCCCATAATCTCCTTGAGCAGGAAATTTGGGACAACACTGAGTTATATGCTATTACAGTACAGGTTCTTTTACATCTTGTGTCCTCACTGACCTTCGAAGGACTACAGTCAAAATATTGGCTATACTTGTATCCTTTCTTTTTCTCTAATTATTTGGAATGCTAACTTCAGTTGTTAACCATCCAGAAATAAAGCTTAGTCATACTATTCCCTGTAACTTAGGCATTTGAGCTTAACTTCTCTATCTTTCTCAATATCAGAAGCCTCAGACATAACGTGAAATAGATATTTTCCATCAATTGTTGATATTCTAAACTTTAATACCCCATAGAATGTAACAAAAGAACAAATATACATTATTACACAGATATTTTTAAATTGGTTAAATTCAAAATTGTAGTCTTATGCTTCTATGGCCTTTTTTTTTCTGTCTCATAATCTATTACCTTTTTTTCTTTCTTTTTATTTTATGCAAACACTTACTTGATAGTATGTCAATAATCTGTATGACATTAGAAGCAGTGCATAATTAGAAGACCAGAATGATAGGTATTCCAAGCATGATGTTAGTACTACGCATTGTTATCCTCAGTGTATTTGCTTAGCTCACAGATGTCTGTATATATAGTTAGTCAGGGTGTAAATTCTGCCAATTACCTGCCTATATACCTATATTTTGCATATAGGTGCATGGTATTGTCCCTGCCATGTTTCCTAATTTTTCTCCTAGCTCTCTTTTCATTATTCTCACTTTCCATTTAACTATATTATACCTTTCCATTTTTATTTCTTATTTTGAGTTTTTATATCAGGGAGACTCTACAATATTTACACAAGTAGGTCTGAGTGATTTCACTTATGAGTATTTCTTCAAGATGCCCATTACCTGAAGACTGGCTGAAAAAGATGTGGTGTTTTTATGCAATGGAATATTACTTGGTTATAAATAATGACAAACTCAAGGCCTTCATATATAAGTGGGCGTATCTTGAACAATATTCATTTTTAAAAGGATGAAAATATCCATTCTCTCTCAAGAGAATTTGTGTGACATTTCTTAGAGAATTAATTTTAAAATTCAAGTAATATGTTTGGACACAGTGTTCCTCTATTTTTTATAACATAAAAGGAATTCTGGAAGTTTATTGGAAATTTGCTTTAGTTTTGAAAATTTTTTCTTTCCTGTCCCAGCAATAGTAACCATACTGATTTAAATATATTAAGTCTTCAACAAATTGTTAGTTGTGATTTTAATTATTAGTGTATTCAAAACTATCTCTCAGATTGTATTTACTTTATTGTATAAGGGAAGAAAACTGAGCATGGGGAATATCTGGAATGAGAGAAAAAATAGGAAACAAGGAAGGCGAAAGACAAACATGCGTAGATGCCCAGGTTAGCTAAGAAGGTGGCATCACTAGCTTCTCTCTCTCTCTCTCTCTCTCTCTCTCTCTCTCTCTCTCTCTCTCTCTCTCTCTCTCTCTCTCATTTTAAAGATAGTGGCTAATGCTTAAAATTACTTATCATTTTTTTTCTTTTTTGTCTTTTTGAAACAGATTCTCACTATGCAGTTCAGGCTCACCTCGAGCTCATTTTTGTAGCCCAGGCTGGTATCAGACTTGCACTGATCTTCCTGCCTCAGTCTTCCAAGTGCTGGGATTACAAGCACACACCAGCATGCCCAGCTTAAAATTTCTGCTTGCCCAATTTTGCATACTTATGTCTTTAATATAAGCAACTGAATTTAAGACAGCAATGTGCAATATAACAAACACAGGTGAATACCTATCAGACTCTACTTTTAAAACTGTGTGTATTTTCTGATGTTTTATTATTATTATTATTATTATTATTATTATTATTATTATTATTCTATTCTCTTTAAAATAAACAATAAATAAATAAAAGATAATTATTAAGACAAAAATCTCAACGTTGTCTGCAATATATATATAGATAGATAGATACATACATACATACATATATACATGCAATCTATGCATATGTATATATATTTTATTCACATAACATTTGCATGCCTTTTAAATATAAGGGAAAATAATTATGGGACTAACCACCCTCTTTTAAATCCAGCCTCTCGCACTGGTTTGTTGTATGAAGTGTTCTATGTAGCGCCTCCATTTTACAATGGAGTAGGAAAATTCCTGTAGTTGGTAGGATGCAGTACCAAGTTTTATTAAAATTCTGCACAGGATATAGACTTCAGAGTTCCTATTCTTCTGAGTTCCCTCACTATAAATCTTTTAGATTTGGCCATGTTTCAAGTCAGAGTTGCTCAGATTATTCATGCTTGTGGTTTGCTTTTAAACCTGAATCTTTTCTACAAATAACTTACAGAAAAAGAAATGAGGAAAAAAAGTTGAGAATAAAAATCTCTTCAAAATCACTGTCTTGGCTCTCAGTTCTTTACTTTTTATTTGCTTGTTTCAAGGGAATTATTTTCTGTAAGGTTTTCTCTTACTGAGCTGTTTCTCAAAACTAATAGATCATATACCCTTACATTTTGGTATATTTGGAGTGAAACAAGCTTCATATTTTCAGGGAAAATTTTCAAAAGGCGATCCTTTCACATTATATGAATCAGCAGATCTAAACTTTACGTTCCTGAGGACATTTGGAAATGTCCATAGACATGATTTGTCACTACGGTGTGGGAACTGATCTGTCTTTTTGTGGATAGGGGTGAGGGGGGCTGTTGAGTATTACACAGTAAACAAGGTAATCTTCCTCAAAAAAGTTACCCACCCAAGGAGTCTTTACTGCTTTCTTTAGGACAACAATGGAATACATTTTTACACACATATATTCGGGCATGGTTGGGGGTCTATGCAGGATTACATAAATGGTATATGTCACTTACAAGGAAATTATGATGATTTCTGTTTCTTCTCCTTCTAGGACTATTTGTCAACCATTGTTTCCCAAGCTTGGTGCTCTAAGCAGCAACTCTTTCAGTGTGTGGATGGTTTCTAGTCCATGGTTTTGTTTAAGACAACCAGAGTCCAGAGTGGTCTGTGCTGCCCACTGAAAGAGCCACTGTTCTGGTAACTAAGAGAAAAGCATTGACTTTTGCATCCAAAGAAGAAGAAAAAAGATCAAAAATAATATATATGAAGATATGGGAACATTTATTAAAAATAGCTCCTATGTAACCAGAGCATTACCTCTAAAACAAACCAGTATTCCAATAATTTGTACTCATTTTAAAGATTTTCTTCAGTGTGATCATACGATAAAAAAATTTATTTTGGAAGACAAACAAAATACATACATATTTGTGATTTTGTTTAAGATAACCAGAGTGGTCTATGCCACTCACTAGGAGAGCCACTAAAATGGTAACTAACGGAGATTGATTTATGCATTCCAAGAAGTGCAAAGCACTAGATATTTGAAGGGTGTTTTACTTTGCTTAATACTTTCTCAAAACTATATCATTTTATCCCTTGCCACACATGTGCAGTTACTTTTCAAGTTGTACCAGTAATGGTTAATGTAGATGATCTTATTTCCTTAGGCATTCACTCATCACTCTAAGTTATTTTCAATTAACTTTATGAATGCATTTATTTCTTTGAGAGTTCTTGGTCTGGGCTACTTTCTTCTCTGGTTTACATCTATCAAGGTCTGTATAATGTCTGTATAAAGCCATATTTAATAATTAAATCAAAGGAGAAATATTCTTGACTAAATAACTTTAAATTGTATTAATTTTAATGAGAAAGAAGTAACAGCGGTTAATAGGGCAGTTACAATAATTAATGCGTTGCATACTGTGTTCATAGTAGTTGTTCAGAATATAAGATGCAGACATGATAGCACTTCCAAACACTGTTATTACAAATCTTTCTTCTCATTGAACTAAGAGAAAGTAGCTGTATATATAGTCCAATAGCCCACAATAATGTGGGTTATCAGCAGAACTGGCAGTGTTGCAAGCTGTTAACTTGAGCCTTTTAGAGCTTTAAAAAGTCTATATTCAATGCTCACTTTTTTCTAATTTTTTATTGTTTAAATTTAACAATGGTTATATTATATATTTTCATCATCAGATCAGTTTAGATTAATACATATAGGTATATAAGATTGATCAAAAAATTAAACATTAACCTTTCTAAATCCACATTACATTTTTTTTTCTTTTCCCCCTTCTTTTCTTTGAAAGTTGACATAGTGCATATTGTCCTCACAATCATTCTATACAGTGCAGTGTGTGGGCATGACCCACCTCCCTATTGATGTTGTGTAGAAAAAAGAAAGAAACAAAAAAAATAAATAAAAGGAAAGAATATATTTCTCTTTGGACTAAGAGGAAGCAGATACATACACAGTCAAAGGTTTTGCAATTGCAGTCGGCCACCAGTGAAGCTTGTGATGTTGGAGGCTATTGAATCTAAGCCTCCTAAAGCTCATCTCACCAATCTAGCTCTGCATTCCATGCATTGTAAATAAGGATTTTTTTTTCTTGCTGGGTGGTCAAGGGCAAGTAGAAGCAAAACCTGTATAACTAAACATTCATTTTTTTTTTTTTTGTATCTTCCAGGGTCAAATCCCCTCAGGATTAAATTTGAGACCATAGACAGTACTTTGTAGCACTGTTGTTAGTGTTAGCCTTCGGGACGAGTCACGGCCATTGCTTGGCCATTTTGCTTTCTGTGAAAGCCTGAGAGAATGTTTTTCTCTGGGTGACTCTCCTTAGACGCACTGCAGTTCATTCATCCCTTTCCTCTGAGGTCCCATAATCTCCTTGACCAGGAAATTTGGGACACCTCTGAGTTATAGGATGTTACAGCAC
>PVJA010017051.1:0-42330 GCA_004027025.1 Myocastor coypus | reverse complement strand
GGTTTGGGCTGGGCTGGGACAGGAAGTTAGTCGCGGGAACGCAGAGGCGGGGCAGAGGGGCGCAGGGGCTTACCCGCAGCGGGTGCGCAGGCTCAGCTCCCAGCGGTGGGGTTTGGGCTGGGCTGGGACAGGAAGTTCAAGAATCAAAATTTAGATGTATGTAAATGACAATTTTCACAAATTTAACTTAAGCCAATTCTTATTCTAAACCTCATGATTATAAAATAAAGCTTCTGAGTATGCCTAATAGGGTCAAAGATCCTTCCTGCATTACTGAAAAGCCTCTTTTAATAATTGTAAAAACTATTGGCTTGTGATGGTAGAACCATAAATATTTGTTATAGAAAATTTAAATTGCCATGGAAAATTGTGTATTTAACGCATTTGTGTATTTAACGTTAAAAACTATGCCAGACGTATTAAATTTGTTACTCTGAGTCCATAAGGCCTTGTTCCACTTTATTTTATTTTTATTTCAATCTCATTTTATTTTTGCTTTCCCTCTTAATCCCTCCAGTCACTCTGATCTCTCAGCTTTTCCTAGAACACTTGAGGAACACACCTAATAATGGCCTTCTGCCTGAAACCCTCTGTTCTGTCTTTTGAACAGCTAATTCTCTCATCTTTGAGTCTTGCTCACTGAGACCTGCTTGCTCTGACCTGCTTAGGTGGATCTTTCCAACTTCCTACTCTTCAACTTTGTCTTCCTTTTCTTCTCTTCCTCCTCCTCCTCTTCCTTCTGCTTCTCCTTCTCCTAGAGCACATCACTCTCACTTGTTATCTTATTTTAAAAGCTTTAGTTATGAATAACATACAGTTTATATGTGTTTCTTTCTGTTAACATGGGTACCCTGCCTTAGATCCTCAGGCAAAGCTCTTTGGGGGCCATTATTGTTACTAGTAAACCTCAAGGGCACCAAATAATGCCCCAAACATAATCAGTGCTTAATAAATCATAGCTAGGTTTGCTCTTTCCTACTGTCTCTATACTTACTCATGTTACAACACATTTTCAATCAGTACAGAAGGTCAGCATTCTCTTAAAGTCTGGAAAGCATTTAACCTTCACACTTAAAACAGCAAAGACTCTTCATGACCGTTACAATATATCAAGCTCTATCGAGAATTTATTCACTGCCAGGCATGGTAGTGAATGCATGCAACCCCAGCACTCGGGAAACTAAAAAAGAAAGATTATGACGAAGTTAAGATCAAGTTTAGCTGCCTAGTGAGTTCAAGACCAGCCTGAACTACATTGAGAGACACTGTCTCAAAAGGAAAAATAAACAAAAAACATCTATACATTAAGGGGATATTTAGTTAAGTACAGGAGAATGTTTTTGTAAAGAGCTTTTACTGGAAAGATAAAACTGAGACTACTTGGGAAGTATACACCCTACATACCTTACGCAGTGATTCCAGAAAATTTGTGCCACCTGAGATTTAACCACATACTCACTGTGAGCAAATAAGATAATCTGAACCTCACATTCTCAGCAGTCTACTCCTAAAATTCCCCAGATTCATATATCTTGGAGGAAATTCCACAGAGAAAAAAATGTTAATAGTTCAAACATCTTCAATAATTTATTTTAGATATTCTTTCATGAATCCACCCCATCCAGACCAGTAGGAATACAGTTTCCCTCACTCCAAATAAATAAAAAATTAGATAAAAATGAAAGCTATGACTTCGTAGACATAGGAGAACAAGCAACACAGAATGATGATTCCTCAGAAATGGCAATCTTCTAGTTAACACTCCCAATGCCTCAACTTTGTGCCTGGGGTTATTTCTCCCCAGAAAAGCACTTCCTATGCACACTTATGTACTCCCTCTAAGGTAAGAACAACAAATACTGCACAAGCAGCTAGCTATTTTCTACACTTCTTTTCCATCATGAAGTCCTCCTGAAGAAAGAGCTACCTTCCATGTCTGTTTCCAAAGCATATCACTCCAAAAGCTCTAAGTAAATACAAACTAAGTAGAATAAATGCTTCAAGAAATTGGAAGTAACAGAAGCAGCATTCACACACAGAACCATCCACGAGGCAGAAACTATTCCCCAGTTTTTCCATTTAGCAATCATAACAGCCCTACAAAAGGATGAGTGAATTTTCACATTCATTAATTTTCCAGAGCCACAAAGTCACAAAGGGCCATGTTAAGGCAGTTCTCCTCCCCATCTTGCTCCCTCTTTTTTTATCGCTCTTTTTATTTTATTTAAGAGAGAAAAAGAATGATACAAAAATTCAAAATGAGAGAGAAGGAAATTAACAGAAGTTCACACAGTGAATATTTCTATCATTGAAGTAGTTGCTCACATTATAAGACATACATATGCAAAATTAATCAAACAACATAAGCAGAACCATTTTCAATGAACTAACAGAAAGTAGTTGTATAATTATCTTAGCTATATATTCATTTCCTTTCTTTTCTCCTTTCTCCATTTTTTGTTGAGAATGAGATTTCATTTTATTTTTTATTAATTTTAATGAAAAGAAATAGCAATGAGACAGTTTCACAACAGGTAAGACAGTTCCAATAATTAATACATTGCATATCATTGTCTTCATAGTATTTGTTCAGAGTACAAGATGCAGACTTGATATAATACTATAATAGATATAATAGTATAAATACTGTCATTATAAATCTTTCTTCTCATTAAACTAAGGAAAAGTAGCTGTATGCATAGTCCAATTGTCTGTAATAGTAATGAGTCATCAGCACAACTGGCAATGTCAGAAGCTGTTGACTTGAGCCTTCCTTTTACAGCCCAGCATATTAATGTAGCTTTACTTTCATACCTCATGGCTCCTTCCTTCTTTAAAAAACTTCCTTTCAGGGCCCAGCGGGATGGCTCAGTGGTCTAAAGCGCCTGCTTGGGAAAGCTTGGGCGGCTTCAGGGACCGCGGTTCGATCCCTGGCACCACATGCTGCTCCAGCCTTGCCCTCGGGGTGGGCTGAGTCGGCCATAAAAAAACAATGGTTCTGAAACAAGAAAATAAATAAATAAATTTAAAAAATAAATAAATAAATAAAAACTTCCTTTCAACAAACTTCAGGTCATTTATAAACTTTTTTTTTTTCAATTATTTATTTATTTATTTTCTTGTTTCAGAACCTTTGTTTGTCTATTCACTCGTTTTTATGGCCGGCTCAGCCTGCCCCAAGGGCAGGGCTGGCGCAGCATGTGGTGCTGGGGATCGAACCGCGGTCCCTGAAGCCGCCCAAGCTTTCCCAAGCAGGCACTTTAGACCACTGAGCCATCCCGCCGGGCCCCTATAAACTTTTAATCATAAAAGCATAGCTGTTTATAAGAAGAAATACTCCTACATTTTGGGAGTTTGTAAATGAACAAAATGAAGTTTAAAAACAAAATAGCTTCAAGCAAGGATCAAGAAATGAAAAGGAAGTTATACTTAGACAATGCAATATTATTCAGCATAAAAAGAAAATGAACTATCAGGAAATGAAAAGACATGCAAGAAACTTAAATGCATATTATTAAGCAAATCAAACTAATCTTAAGAGGTTATAAACTCTCTCTTCCTAACTATATAACACTCTGGGAAAAGGAAGACACAGAAACAGAAGAGATTAGTGGTTGCCATGAATTTCATCAAAGAACAATGAATACTCAGAGTGCAGACGATTTGCAGGGCAGTGAAAATATTCTGAAACTATCATAATACATGTCATTATACATTTATCCAAAACTATAGATATATAGCACCTAAAGTAATCTATGTACATACTTTGAGGAATAATGAGGCATAGCATCTTTCATTATGACAAATATACTTCTCCGAGAAGCACTGTAAAGATGGAGCACACCATGTCTTTGTGGAGGAGGCCAAACAAAACTCTCAACACCTTCCTCTAAATTTTGCTGTGAACCTAGAACTACTCTTCAAAACCTAAGTCCTTTTTTCAATGAGGGGGAAAATAGCACATCCAAAGCTGTTGGTTTTTCAGAAGAAGTAGATTCAAAATTTAACGGACACTGGCCAACTCCCTGTGCTACTTCATTAGGTGCTGCCCGTTGACTTCACCACTTCCTTGCTAAAATACCTGTGTTGATTGAAATCCAGTATCCTCAGTGTGTGTAACACCCTGAGTAATTTGCTTCCAGGGATTCATTTAGGAAATTTTCATTCACTAAATGGTGAACTTTGGGCATGGATAATGGCAAGGGTATTCCCTGTGTAGGATACAAATCTTTGAAGGGTACTTAGAATAAGGTTCTATAAGCACCTAAGCATCAATTTTTAAACAGAAAGTGGGCTGAAGGAAAAAAAGGAGAAGTAGTATTAGATTGCTTCATAAACAATCATGGTAATGGAGTTCTAGGCATGATCCTCCTTGCTGATGATAATATACACAATGTAGTTCTTATATGCTGTATTTAATATTAGTTTTGTGATCATGGCATCTCCCCTGCCAGGTAAGTATTTTTAATATTAGTTTTGAATGCATTCTTATTTCTTCTACAATAGCTTTTCAGAGTAACTACTGACTACAGATAGCTGTTCCATCAGAAATATCAATATAACTTAAAATTTCCTTTTGCAAAAACTCATTTTTGTTTTTTGTTTTTGTTTTTGTTTTTGTCTTTTTGAGACAGGGTCTCACTATGCAGTTCAGGCAGGCCTTGAGCTCACTTTTGTAGCCCAGGCTGATCTCAAACTCACACCGATCCTCCTGCCTCAGCCTCCTGAGTGCTGGGATTACAGGCATGCACCACCACGCCTGGCCCTCAAAAGCTCATTTTTGCATGCCAAATTTTCTCTAAAATTAAAAGCATTTTGAGTGCACCTGATTCCTTTGGGTGTTCATTAATATTTTAGAAGTCTTCCTCTAAAGCCTTTCCAAAGAAAGAAATAAACAAGGAGAGAAAAAAAAGAGGAAAGAGAAAAACCCTACAGAGATATGTCTTCCCAGATGGTACAGGCAATTCTAATGGCTTGTGTCATTCCAAGATAGTCTTTAAAGGTAGACAGTAAATGCTGCAGTGACAGGGCCCGGCAGGATGGCTCAGTCGCCTAAAGAGCCTGCTGAGGAAAGCTTAGGCGGCTGCAGAGACCGCAGTTCGATCCCCCGCACCACATGCTGCTCCAGCCCTGCCCTCGGGGCAGGCTGAGCCGGCCAGAAAAATAAGTAAATAAACAAAAAGTTCTGAAACAAGAATAACATAAAATAATAATAATTTTTTAAAAAATGCTGCAGTGACATCGCCAGTCTGAGATCCCTGCTTACATTCTTCAGAATGCCGAGTAGACAGGTTGAACGAAGAAATAAGAAGAAACACTTCCCTTATCCAACATCCACTCCTTTTCCTTGCTTTAAATTAAAGAGTGGTTGCTACAAATGCAAATTCTCCACTATCCCAGACTCAGTTTATCAGGAACTCCAGGACTAGAGCCCAAAATCTGCGCTTTCAGAGCCCTCTGGAAAATATTGAGGCAAGCTAAGATGTAGTGCCTCTCATTTGGAACACCCACATCAAATGTGAATTCATACAAGAATTGCTTCAGGAGCTTAAAGACTCCAGCTGTCTGAGACACCCTCAGACATTCTGATACAACGACCTGGAGAGCAGCCTACACATCAGGACCCTACAGAGCTGATTCTAACACACAGCAACACTGAGGCCCACTCTTTCATCACACTTTACCCAGCAAGATAAGCCTATGTGTAAAAAAGGTGCCAGCCCTGGAGCTGAAATCTAAGAGACATTCACTAAAGAAACCAGTCACAGGTACCCTTCCAAGAGAGATTATTGACCTATATAATATGGGTGCCAGGAACCTTGGTTTCTCTGAGTCATGCTGATTTCTGCCTTCCTGTTACAAGTACCCAGAGGTTCTAGATTGAACCCTGGGTGTAATCACTTTACCTGATCTACCAGGTGCAATGAGGGAAGGACTTGTGAATTTAAGGACTATTAAATAAAATATGATTCTTACATTTGAAGCTACTTTTGAGGATTGTTTTCTTTTTTCTTTTCCAGAACCAGGGATTGAACTCAGGCCCTTGCGCCTGCCAGGCAAGTGCTTATTCTACTGAGCTATCTCCCTAGCCCCTACTTTTGAGTTTTAGAACTAGAAGCAAAGTTTTTTCTAATCAACAGATATTAGAGTCATGATATCTAGCATGTCAAATAATAAGCAAGCATAATTTAAGTTGTAAACACATTCCATTCTATCCTATCAAGAGGCCTTAGCTGGATCTCTGCAGATCTCCCTATGTGTTTTATTTTATAACTAGTAAGGCTGTTTTCCCGGTTATTAGTCCACATCTCTTGCCACTAGTAGACTGCAAATACAAAATGAATGTCAGAATTTCTGCATATGCAGCCCTAGTGCTCAATGGGCATTGCTCAATGTTTGCTGAACGAGTCAGTAAATGAACTCTGAAAGCCACTCTCCATCTCCAAACCTGAAGTTGTACATTTCATCAGCAGCCATAAAACAAACAGATTTGTAGCTTTCCACAAGACAGGGGTAAAAAACAGCTTTTGCAGCAAACACTGAAAGTGCCTTCTTTTTTCTTCCCCCTTGTTCTCAAAAAAAAGTAGAAAGCTATAAAATTAAAATATTTTTAAAAGTAGTCCTGACAGCACTAAGGTCAGTATTAAATTCTAACGCAGTATGAGCCCTACTGAAAACTGCACATATGACAGGTTTAGGTTTCTGCTCCTCTGAATCATCTGAAGCCATTCCTCACCCCACGATGCATGAAAAACTGTCTTCCATGAGACCAACTCCTGATGCCTATTTTTGTGGAATATATGCTTTCAGCAACATATGCATGAGGATGTAGTGTGCCCATTTGTGCTGGTAGCCAACACCACAGCTGCAGAACTTCCAATCCTTTGAATGAGTTCATATCAGGAAGACTACATTGGTCAGATTGTGTTGGCATGTGCACAGATGGAGTCGCTGCATGACTAGACCACTGCTGTGGCTTGTAATCTAGATGACCTCCCAAAGCCTCACGCAGATAGAAGTGTAAAACTCTGAAGGTGCCTGAACTAGGCTGTGTATGAATGTGAATTAAGGCCATGATGCTGGGATTCAGGATGCCCCACCCTGGGTATAGGCGACATTAATCAAAAGGCGTGAGTAGCCTGGATGGGATAAAAAGAAGTGGGGCTTGCTGCCACTGCTTGCTGTCTCAGCCTGTGTGCCATAGACTATTTCTCCCCTGTGATGCTCTTCTGCCATGGCAGAAAGCTGACTAAGGGCCAAAATTCCACACAATGTGAGCCACAACCTTTTTCTATTAATTTTGGCTGTTGGGCATTTTGCCTCAGTAATGAGAAAATTAACTAAGATGGTGGCTTTCTGGCTTCACTATTTAAGTCAAAAAGATTGTTTCTAAAAGTCTACACAATACATCATCTTTACAGAAATTCTAGCTAGCCAAAATACATCATCTGAACTTAGCAAAGTTTTGTAGGCTGTGATTAAAGTTGTGAACCACAGTAAAGCATATTTCCTAAACAAATGCTATTCATATAGGTCTGTGAGAGGATGGCCATAAAGTAAACATGTTTTCTTTATATATATGAAAAAACATTCATTTTTATTGTGGAATCTAAAATAACTATTGTATGATACTATAAGTCATTAGCATTATTCAAATGGGTTGACATTCAACATGGACCATAAGCTAGCTTATAAGAAACCAACTGCAGTGCACAAATATATCTGGTAGAATTCCAACACCTGTTAATATAAGTGCAGCAAATTTTCCTTATAATGAATAAAAACTTCAGTATTTTCTGGATATTTTTGCTAAAGTTAAGGAAAACCTACTGCAGTCAGGAGATTGATAATTTTTAGACTATAAAAGTGGCTGCCAGGGGACCACAGTGAAAAATAAGCCCTGGAGCCGAAGGAAAGCTATATTAGAAAGAAACAAGTTTTTAAAAATACAAAATTATACAGATGCTTAGCACACTATGGCTTGACAGGCTGACAGTGATAAACAAAACAACAAAGATAAAGTTAACACTATCTTTAGTGTGCATAGAACATAGATTTTAAAATTAGTTACAATAAATCTATGGCAGCTCCTCAGACACTTTCCTATGCCCTGTACTTACCCCATGCTAATGCTAAACAGTAATAGAATAAAAAGTGATTTGCTATATGGAATCAGAAAATACTTGAAAAGTGACAAAATTGTATGCTATTAAATGACAAAACATTACTGCAAGTTACTGACAACAGAATTTTTCTTTTATTTTCTTAAGTTTAATTCTGTTAAAAATTAAACCAATGCTTCCACCCTCTTGAGCTAAAGTTCAACCATGGTTACCACAGGAAATACTCTTGTTTATTTAGGGTTTTCCCCCTTGTTTATTTATTAATCAGAAACACAAACTGAGTGGCACATGTTTCCTTTCTCTTCTTAGGCCAAAGATTTCAGCTTCATTTTATTTTACAAGAAAATAGATGACTCGCAGTGGTCCTGTTGAGTCTTTCCCGTTGTGGCTGAGGTTTAATGACGGCAGTGGAGGAAAGCAGTGGTGACACAGTAAGACCAGCCCAGTGGCCTTATGGGACATGGGATCTCTTTCCTGCTTGGCTTGCAGCAGCTAAGTGTCCCTGGTCAGGTTGATTTCACCAAACCTGCCTGAAGCAAAGGTTGACATGCTCTGGTAAATCATGTTTTAGGGTGATTCCATCCAGGCCGAGAGTTGGTCCTTCAGTCTGTTTCCTGTGGGATGATACTAAAATGAAGGAAATTATCTGGGTAGCTCAGATGGTCACTCAGCCACTACAGAGGTGTTTCCAGCATTGCCTCAACTCCATGAATCATCACTTGATTCTATTTTTCCCTATCTTCAGAAGTAATTGCAGAAGGACAAGTTTCTCTCAGGAAACTTGTAGTGTCAGTAGCTATCTATCTGCAGCCACAGGACAAAACAGCTTCTGAGCAAAACGCTGGTCAGTTGTCAGGTATATTATAAAAGGGATATAACAAAATCCATTTTCTTAGCCAGGCGTGGTGGCTCACACCTGTAATCCCAGCCCTCGGGAGGCTGAGGCAGGAGGATTGGTGTGAGTTCGAGACCAGCCTGGGCTACAAAAGTGAGCTCAAGGCCAGCCTCAACTGCATAGCGAGACCCTGTCTCAAAAAGACAAAAAAAAATCCATTTTCTTCTTCAGGATATTCGATGAGTTGCTAATTGATGGCCCAGAACTGGTCAGATCTGTCAGTTTACAGTCCCCTCCAAAGGTGCTTGTGGGGCCGGGGAGACAGCTCAGTGGAATAAGTGCCTGCCTGGCAAGCGCAAGGTCCTGCATTCAATCCCTGGTACCAAAAAAAAAAAAAAAAAAAAAAGCTGCTTTGGTCTTTTTCCTGCATTTCATTGGTTACTTGGCTTCTATGCCTTAAAGCATCGGTTTCTTTTATGCAAGACATAAAACGAGCTTCAATTGCATCTTTAGGTGGATGGTGCAGGAGGTCCTTCTCTGGAAAACTAGTTACTGGAGGCTCCAGTCCATACTCAATTGGCTCCAAGGCAGTATGGCACATGGCAGAGAGCAACCTTTCATGGTGGCAGCAAAGAACAAGAACGATGTCTTCTTTTATACAGAGAAATGAAATGGTATTCTAATGGCAAATCACTGGCAGACTTTAAATTATGAGAACTACCCCAGAGATTTCCCTTTACATTTTGTGTGTGTGTGTGTGTGTGTGTGTGTGTGTGTGTGTGTGTGTGTGTGTAGGACTGGAGTTCAAACTCACGATCTTACACTTGCCAGGGAGGCACTTGTGCCACGGAGCTATCTCTCCAGCCCCTCCCTTTACATTTTTGCACATTTTCTATTTATAACTATAGGATGCCCTACATTTATTTCTCTTAAAAAACTGACTAGACTACTTCTAGTGCTATTGTGGAAATCAAGAATTTAAGGATTAAATAACAAAGAGACAGCAAGTAGAAAAGTTAGAAAACATGGCAGGGGCAAAACCATTCACTTATATACACAGAATGAATTAAACAGTGGTCCTAAGAATCTCCAACAGGTTTTTGACACTGAGGATAGCAGTGTGTAATACTAAAACCGTGCTTGGAATGCCTGTCATTCTGATCTTTTAGATGTGTGCTATTTCTAAAGTAATTCCAATTATTGCTATACTTTCTCTCAAATAAATGTTTGTTTAAAAAAAAAAAACCAAAAGGGCAATAAAAGAAAATAAGAGTGAGAGAAAATGCCATAGGATTGACCTGCTACAATTTTGTATATGGTTAGATTTCTAAATTTCTGTATAAAAATATGTAATTATTTTTATCATATTCTATAGGGGTTTATTAAAATACCAGTGATCAATGAAAAATACCGGTTCCATGTTAAGTCTAATGCATTTGATATTCAGAAAAACAGTGATGTTAAGCTCAAGTATGTTACAGGGTAATAGTATCACTAAGCTCTTCTGGAGGGTTAACAACTTAAGTGTGCACACCAAAGAATTAGAGAAAAAGAAGGGTTACAAATATAGCCAGTATTTTGGCCCTAGCTCCTCTGGGTCAGTGTGGACTCAGGAAATAAGAGAACCTGTACTATTGTGAAAAGAAAGATCGAGAGAGTTAATCTTGTCCACAATCTTGAGTAAAGCACCTCAACTTTTGCTCTTAACAGTAAAAGTTGAGCGTATTACTTATGGGCTGCTCTAAATTGTGGAGACAATATAAAAGTGCTGAGTTTAATCATCAGATTCGTTGCCCACTGGTGCTCCAAATATGTGATTAAAATTAAACTAAAGAACCACAAATATACAATAAGGAAAGGATAGTCTAGAGTACATAGCATTTATAAAATTGAACATTTTCTTGTAGAAGAATGAAAGTAGGTCTGAATCACATGACATATACAAAACTATCAATGCAAAATGAATCATAGGTTTAAATGTAAGATGTGAAACTATAAAGCTACGCAGAGAAAACTGAGAGGAAAAGTTCCACTACATTGATCTTGGCAATGAATTTTTTGTATAACACATAAAGCACAGACAAAATTGTACTATGGTAGAAAGGTTTTGTGCATCAAAGAAAACAAGAGAGTAAAGAGCCACCTATGGAATGAGAAATATTACAAACTTCTACACAAAATATTTATATATAATTGCCAGAACTTGGAGACAACCCAAGAGGTTTCAGTCAGTAAAGCAGGAAACCAAATATGGTACATTCACATGAAGAAATATTTTCTGTGTTAAAAGAGAAGACTCAACAACATGAGCAAACTTCAAATGCATTGTGATAGTGAAAGAGACCAAGATTGAGGGATGAATGCTGTTAGCTTTCACTTACATAACATTCTGAAAAAGACAAAACTCTAGGGATAAAAACAAGCATGTTGGCTTAAACATGTCTAACTCATTTTACCTAGCACAGTCTAAGTTCATTTTGTTTCTGACATCCTCCCAGAAATCTAGGCATTTGAACTCTTCATATCATGCAGGATCCATTTACTTGATTCCCTAAACAAACCTACTTTCATTATTGCTATTGTCATTTAAGACTACTCCAAGGAAGATGACAGAGAAAAATCAACAACAAAATTCAGGCTCTCAAGTTGGACATGGTGATGCATGCCTATAATTGCAGCCTGGGCTACAAAGTGAATTCAAGGCCATCCTGAACAGCATAGCAAGACCTTGTCTCAAGAAGACCAAAAAAAATCATCTTTTCTGAGATTCAAAGTCCAGACATCTGGTATGTTGGTATTTCTTTGGCTGTGGAAAAATAAAGTCCTTGAAAAATATTAGAGCCCACTTGGTGATTCTTTGTGACAGTTCTTATGTGATCAGAATTTTGTTCATGAGATCTTTACCTAAACCAATGTCTTCCAGAGTTTTACCTACTATATCTTTCAGCAGGTTGAGTGTTTCTGTTTTATTTTTTAGATCATTATCCATTTCAAATTTCGTTTAAGGTTGGGGAGGTAGCTCAGTGGTATATCACCTGCCTGGCAAGCTCAAGGCCCTGAGTTCGATCCCTGGCCCAAAAATAGAGAAAAAGAAAGAGTAGAAAATTTCAAATTTAGGGGCTGGGGGAGATAGTTCTGTGGCACAAGTGCCTGCCTGGCAAGTGTGAGGTGGTGAGTTCAAACCCCTGTCCACAAAAAAAAAAAGAAAATTTCAAATTTAGCTTAGCGCAAGGTGAATGGGTCTAGTTTTAATTTCTGGCATGTGGAAGCCAGTTTTTCCAGCACCATTTATTAAAAAGTTATCTTTCTTTCAGTGAAAGTGCTTGATCTCTTTGTCAAATATAGGGTGGCTAAATATGTCTGAAGTTGTTTCTGCATCTTCTAACCTGTACCATTGATCCTTGGATCTGTTTTCTTTTACTACTTCTATGCTGTTTTCATCACTGTGGCATTGTAGGGGCATTTCAAGTCAGGGATTGTGACATTCTTTCCTTCCCTTTGCTGCCCAGAAGTGTCTTTGCTATTCTAGGCCTCTTCTGCTTTCAATGAATTTTAGGATTACTTTCTCTAATTCTGAGAGACATGCTGTTGAAAGTTTGATTGAGACCACATTAAACCTGTATGACAAATTTGGAAGTAAGACCATTTTCACTATGTTGGTTCTTCCCATCCAACAGTAAGGGATAGCCTTCCATTTTCTAATATCTCCTTCTCTCTCCTCTTTCTGATATCTTCTTTCAATCTCCTTTTACTATAGTTTTCTTTTTTTTATTTTTTTAATTTTATTTGGGGTTTTTTTTTTGTTTTTTTGTTTTTGTTTTTGTTTTTGTTTTTGTTTTTTTTTCTTGTTTCAGAACCTTTGTTTGTTTATTCACTCATTTTTTATGGCCCACTCAGCCTGCCCTGATGGCAGGGCTGGTGCAGCATGTGGTGCCGGGGATCAAACCACAGTCCCTGAAGCCGCCCGAGCTTTCCCAAGCAGGCGCTTTAGACTACTGAGCCATCCCGCCGGGCCCCTCCTTTTACTATAGTTTTCAATGTGCAAGTCTTTTACTTCCTTTATTTTATCTGATTCCTAGGTATTTCATTACTGTAAAAGGTATTATTTCCCTAATTTCTCTCTCAGCGAGGTGTGTGTGTGTGTTGCCATGTACAGATAGACTGTTGTTTTTTGAGTGTTGACTTTGTATACAGCTGTGCTACTGAATTTGATTATTAAAGCTAGAAGTTGTTTTTTCTTTTAGAATTTTTTTTTCTTGTTTCAGAACTTTTGTTTATTTATTTATTTTTATGGCTGGCTCAGCCTGCCCTGAGGGCAGGGCTGGTGCAGCATGTGGTGCCGGGGGATCGAACCGCGGTCTCTGCAGCCGCCCAAGCTTTCCTAAGCAGGTGCTTTATACCACTGAGCCATCCTGCCTAGCCCCAAAGCTAGAAGTTTTTTGATAGAGTTTTTGGGATCTTCTATGCAGAGTATCATGTCATCTGTGAATGATGAAAATTTAACTTATTTTCCTATCCTTACTTCTTCTATTTCTTTCACATCTAATTATTCTGGCTAATGTTTCTAGAACTATAGTGAAAAACAGTGAACATCTTTGTCTATTCCTGATTAGGGTGAAAGCTTTCAATGTTTTACCATTTAGTATGATGTCAGCTGTTGGTTTGTCATAAATGGCTTTACCAATTGAGGTAAAGACCACCTATTACAAATTTGTTTAGGGTTTTTATCATGAGTGGGTGTTGGATTCGAGCAAGGGCTTTTTCTGTATCTATCTATATGATCCTATAAGTATGTCTTTGGCTTAATTGATACAATGTACTACAAGTATTGATTTGTATATGTTGAACATCTCTCTATCCCTGGAATAAATCTTACTTGTTAATAATATATAACTTTGATGGTTTACTGCATTCTATTTGACCTTATCTTATTAAAGATTTTTGCATCTATGTTCATTAGGAAGACTGGCCTATCATTGTTTTTCTTGGTAGGTTTCTCTTCCGATTTTTCTATTAGGATAATGCTTGATCCCAGGAATAAATTTAGGATTATTCCTTCCCTTTCAACTCATGCAAGAGTATGAGAGGTAACGATATTAGATCCTTTCTAAGTCTTTGTAGAATTCAGCAGTGAATCTGTCAAGACCCAAGCTTTTCTTTGTTGGTAGGTTTTTAATTACATTTTCACTGGGGAGATAGCTCAATGGAATAAGTGCTTGCCTGTCCTGAGTTCAATACCCAGGACCAAAAAAAAAAAAAAAATTCGCTTGCACTAATATTGGATATCTTGGATTTTGATGCATTAATTCCACTTTGATAATTCATGCACCTAGGAATGTATCTGTTTCTCATGCATTTTCTTTTATTAGAACACAAGTTCTTGAAGTAGTAGTATACGGTCTCCTGGATTTTTGCAGGCATGGTCACAATTTCATCCTTTTTGTTCCTAACTACATGAATTTGAATCTTTTCTTTCCTTTTTGTTGATAAGGTTGACTAAGAGTTGTTTTTTTTTTGTTGTTTTGTTTTTTTTCATTTGAGCAGTTTTTGACTAAAAGCTGCACACAGGAGTTGAGCTCTTTATTCCTGCATCTTCTCAATCGTTTCTTCCTTGTATTTGCCCTTTTCCTTTCCGACTTGGCGAGACTCGGCTTTCTGTTCCAGGATCTTTTTTCGGTCTTTGTCTAGTTTTAGCCTAGTGATGACCACCTTACTGGGGTGAATGCCCACGTGGACAGTTGTGCTGTTTGTCCTTTCCCGCTGCACCTGTTCGATGTAGATGACGTACTTTTTCCTGTAAACCTGGACTACTTTGCCGATCTGCTGACCTTTACAGTGTCCTCGCACAACCTGAACTTCATCATCCTTTCGGATGGGCATAGAGCGAACACTATTTCTGTCTCAGCTCTTTAGAAAGAGAAAAAGACATAATTTTCCTGCGAATGTGGGAAGGTGCATTTAAATGCCTTTTACGGTTGTTGCTTTGGTCCAAAGTCACAAAAGTATTAAGCTTCATTTTGGCCGCTGCACCTCCTGCATCTGCATTGTTTTCTTAGTCTCCATTGTATTATTTTCTACTCTGATCATAATCATTTCCTCCCTCATATGAGCTTTGGGCTTGACTTGATCTTCTCTCTCTGCAAGGTTAAGGTTCATCACACTGCTATTTATTTAGCTTTCTCTGTGTTCCTGATATGCATATTCACTGCTATAATTTCCTCTGTAAACACAGCTTTCATTGTATCCCATAAGTTCCAGTGTGTTGTACTAGCATTATTATTTAACTGTGGAAATTGTCTAATTTCTTCTTTAATTTTGGGTCTTCTGTGACTCATTGATGTTTAAGGAAAGAGTCATTTAATTTCCATGTGCTATGAAGTTCTGTTTATTTTTCCCTTGATTTCCAATTTCATAACACTATAGTTTGATAATGTGCATAGGACAATTTTAATTATTTTGCATTTACTTAAGCATATTTTATAAACTAGTATGTGGTCTGTTTTGGAGTTCATATAGGAATTTATTTGTGATGTTATCATCTAGGTTTTCTAAGGAAGTACACAAGTTATATAAAATGTTTTTGTCAGGGCCAGGCATTTAGCTCAGTGGTGCAGCACCTGTATGCATCACATCCTGAATTTGACTCCCATTACCTAAAAACAGAAAGAGAGAAAGAAAAAAAAGAAAATGTTAGCTATTGTAAGCACACAAATACAGATTAAAAATTCAGTAACTTATTTTATTGAAATTTTATGATTCTGTCAACTATATATTGTATGATATGATTAAAAAATTTTTGCCTGGGATATGGCTCAGCAGCACAAGCACCTTCAGGGCAAACACACACACACACACACACACGCACACATGCACATATATACAAAGGCTTTTGACAAATAAGACCAGTGAGATGTCAAGTGTGTCCCTCAAAAAGGCCAGGAAAACAAAAGACGTGCTATCAGTATAAGTGATGTGTAGGTACGGAAGACTCTGTTGTCATACATGCAGACTGCCTACGGTGTGAAAATTGAAGTAAAGATTTTTTCTACTGTTTTTGGTATTTTCATATAGGAATTTTATTTCTGATGTTGTTTTTTTAGACTTTGCACACCTAAAACCAGTCTATGTTGAAATTATTGATGCTGTTTTATACACAATAGAGGTTAAAAAATTCAGTACTTTTTGTGACTTTTTCTTTATTAAGTACCATTGTTTAATGTAATAAAACTCATAAAAGTAAAATTAATCATTTGTCAATAGAAAAATTCTAAAGAATAAACATGGGCCTCACAGATTCGTACTTATGTACCTGGATGACAAAATTAGTCTTATGCTCCAAGAACTACATGGGGAAGAAACCAAAATCTTTCCTCTAAGCAACAAGACAAGGATATTCACTGCTATCACTTCTGCTCATTATAGTTCTCAAAACAATTGCCAGACTAATCAGGCAAAAGAAAGAAATAAAAAGGATATTGATAGGAAAGAAAGAAGCCAAGTTACCATTATCTGCAGATATCTTTCTTCTCTTCATTGAAGATACAAGAAACTCCATGAAAAGACTCCTTGGAATTAATAAGCAAATTTAGTAGCCCGACAGGATGAAAGTCAACTCACAAACATCAACAGCCTTTCTGTACTAATGAGCTCACCAAAACGAAATTTAAAAATTAACACCGCACACAATACCATCAAGGACAATTAAATACTTATGAATTAATCTAAGAAAATGAAATACCTCTACAATGAAACTACAGCCCTCTGTCAGCCCCACCTCTGGGGCACACTAAGATGGTGATTGAGACTGGGTGTGGTGGCACTCACCTGTAATCCCAGCGCTTAGGAGGCTGAAAACAGGAAAATAACTATGAGTCTGATCTACATAGTAAAATTCCATAGACCCTGTATTAAATACCAAAAAAAAATTACAGTACTCTGAAAAAAGAGATCACAGAGGACCTCAGAAAATAAAATAATAACCCTGAACAACTACTACAAAGACAATAATATGAAATGTATGAATTATTGTAACTGTCCTACTAACCTGTTGTGAAACTGTCTCATTGCTATTTCTTTCTCATTAAAATTAATTTTAAAAAAGAAAATAGAATAATATATGCTGTGCCCTTATAGGCAAAATCAATATTATCAAAATGGCCTTACTGGGCCCGGCGGGATGGCTCAGTGGTCTAAAGCGCCTGCTTGGGAAAGCTTGGGCGGCTTCAGGGACCGCAGTTCGATCCCCGGCACCACATGCTGCGCCAGCCCTGCCATCAGGGCAGGCTGAGCCGGCCATAAAAATGAGTGAATAAACAAACAAAGGTTCTGAAACAAGAAAAAAATAAACAAATAAAAATTAAAAATTCTTAAAAAAAAAAATGGCCTTACTTCCAAAACTGATATACAAATATAAAGCAATCTCAATCAAATACCAATACCATTCCTCTCAGAACTAGAAGAAAACAGTCCTAAAATTCATATGAAGCTAAGACAGACACAGAACAGCAAATGCAATCCCAGACAACAAGAGCAAAGCTGGAGGAATCACAACCCCAGACTTCAACTTATACTAGAAAGTTATAATGATTTTTTCAAAAGCATGGAATTAACTAAAAATAGACACATGGGTCAATGGAGCAGAACACAGGATGCAGAAACAGCCCCAGACATGTCCAGCTCTCTGATTTTTGACAAAAGAGTAAAAAACAGATGCTGGGGGAAACAATCTCTTTCACAAATGGTGCTGAGAAAAATCGCAGGTCCATACGCAGAAGACTGAACCTAGATTGGTATCTCACTACACTGAAATCATAATGCATCAAGGATCTACATATTGAAACATAATAATCTGCTGTAAGGTAAAATTGGTAAAATCTCTGATAGTCATACACACTGGCAAGGATTTTCTAAATGGAATCCCAGTTGCACGAAAACAGTATAGATAATAAAGAAATTTGATCATATTAAATTATGTTTCTGCCTGGCAAAGGAAACAGAAAAGAAATAGCCTACGGAATAGGGAATAACTGCCAGCTACTGCGTGCAGAGAGAATACCTAGAATACATAAAGAACTCAAAAAAATTAGACTCTTCTCCCAACAGACATTTCTCAGGAGAACAAATAGCCAATAAATGCATGAAAACCCTTTTCAATATCTTTGGCCTTTAGAGAAATGCAAATTAAAACACTGAGATTCATCTTACTCTAGAAAGAATGACTGTCATCAAGAAATCAATAACAAATGCTGGAGAGGTTGTGGGGGTGGCAGGAGGAGCAAACCCTTATACATTGTTGGCAGAAATGTAAACGAGTATAATCGTTAGAGAAATCAGTGTGGAGATTCCTTAAAATGCTAAAACAGGAATTTCCACTTGACCCAGCCATTCCCTTCCTTCTGAACTAATAAAAAAATTAAAATTTAAATAAATAAATATGGACTTCGATCCCCAGCATGCAGGGTATGCTGAGCTGGCAACTGAGACTGGCCGTGATGATGCATGCCTGTAATACCAATGCTTGGGAGATGAAAACAGGAAGATCACTATGAGTCTGACTTATGCAGTGAGTCCCTGAACGCCCTACACTAAAATACAACAATAAATAAATAAATGTTTGGGGCCCAGCAAGATGGCTCAGTGGTCTAAAGCGCCTGCTTAGGAAAGTTTAGGCGACTGCAAGGACCGTGGTTCGATTCCCCGGCACCACCTACTGCGCCAGCCCTTCCCTCAGGGCAGGCTGAGCCAGCCATAAAAATAAATAAATAAACAAACAAAAGTTCTGAAACAAGAAAAAAATAAAATTTAAATAAATAAATAAATGTTCCTAGTGTTCCCCACAACTGACATAGCTTTCCTTACCCCACATCATTCAAAAGTCTAATAATTGAAAATTTCTGTAGTCACTGTAGCCTAACTAATCATTTCTGTGCAATCCCACAGTATTATTAATTTTATCTATTTTCAGATTATTAACTAATATTAACTCTCATTTGAATAAGTAACTCAAAATATTGCATACTACCTCTCATTACGGCTGAAATCACTTGTACATCTTAAAATCTGTCACACAGGGCCCGGTGGGATAGCTCAGTGGTCTAAAGCACCTGCTTGGGAAAAATTGGGTGGCTTCAGGGACCTGGGTTCAATCCCCGGCGCCACATGCTGCGCCAGCCCTGCCCTTGGGGCGGGCTGAGCCGGCCATAAAAAAATGAGTGAATAAACAAATAAAGGTTCTGAAACAGAAAGAAAGAAAGAAAGAAAGAAAGAAAGAAAGAAAGAAAGAAAGAAAGAAAGAAAGAAAGAAAGAAAGAAAGAAAGAAAGAAAGAAAAGGAAAGAAAAGAAAAAGTAAAATAAAGTCTGTCACACAGTTCAAACAACTGAATCTCAGTAATAATGCACATTCCCTAAGATCACAATTACTACCTAATGGGCTAGGGAGATAGTTCAGCATTGAAAGTGCCTGGTTCTGAGTTTAATCCTTGGATCTTCAAAGAAGAAAAAGGAGGAGGACGGAGAAGAGGAAAGATGGGGAAGAGGGAGGAGGAGGAAGAAAAGGAGGAAGAGGAGGAGAAGAAGAAGAAGGTGGTTGAAAGTGAAAGTACAATTACTACCTACTATCAGAGAAGCTGGCAAATCTAGGAATGCTAAATCCAAAGGTTACCACCTTGTATTTCAATTAGCTACCTTTCTTATGTATTTTTTTAATGTGAATATCTTAGTATTGCACATCTAAGCCTTTGAGAAGAATTCTTTGCAAGTTACTTATATTCCTCAAAATGATAAGTAAAAAAGGCTACTGAACAGCATCGTTTAAAGCATTTATAATAAGGAGGAGGGCTGGAAGGAGATCCATGTTTCTGCGGATTTTTCCCATGCTCAGTAAATAACAAACAGGGCACCTCTGCAATGACCTTGCATTAGCAAGTATGAACCTTACGCATTCATTACATGGACTCAAACATGTTCTCGTAAAAATAAACTGAAACTTGTTTAAGTACATGTACTTAATTTTTGGTTTTTTATTACTTTTAATAAGAAATAACAATGAGACAGTTTCAAAGTACATTAGTAAGATAGGCACAATAAATAACACAATGCATATTTTTGTCTTCATAGTAGTTGTTCACAGTACAAAAGACAGACATGGTAACTTTTCTTTCTTTTTTTTTAGAATTGTTTAATTTTATTTAATTTTTTTCCTTGTTTCAGAACTTTTGTTTATTTATTTTTATGGCTGGCTCAGCCTGCCCTCAGGGCAGGGCTGGTGCAGCATGTGGTGCCAGGGATCTAACTGCAGTCTCTGCAGCCGCCTGTGGCGCTTTAGACTCCTGAGCCATCCTGCTGGGCCCCAACTTTTCTAAACACTATTGGTACAAATATTACTTCTCATTGAAATAAGAGAAAGTAATTGTATGTATAGTCCAATATTCCATAATAGTAATGAGCTACTGGCAGAACTGGCACTGTTGGAAGCTGTTGACTTGAGCCTTTTATAGCTCAACATACTAATCTGGCTCCACTCTCTGCCCCGCCCCCCCCACCCCGGAATCAGGGATAGAACTCAGACCCTTGTGCTTGCCAGGCAAGAGCTTATTCTACTGAGCTATTTCCCCAGACCTGGCTTTATTTTTTATGCCTCATGGTTAAACTTTACCACTGGGTGGTTAAGGTCAAGTTAAAGCAAGACCTAGGGACAACCCCCTAGGGCCTCTCTTCTGTTCCCCTCTTAGACAGAAGTTTTCTTTCCCAATAAATTTTCTATTCTAAAAAAAAAAAAAAAGCAAAACCTATATAACAAAACATGTAACTATTAAGGCACTCAGCCGTGGGCCCCTTTCCTCCACACCACTTCCAGTGTTCCCAGATGTGCCAACCACAGCTGTGCTGCAACCATGACTGCCTGCACCCAGTTGATTACCCATATAGCTTTGTTTCAGCTTGCTTCAAGGACTCTGTACTCTGTGCCCAAAACACCCTGGCCCAGCCAGGGACACTAATGCCTCTCATTCCCCATTCCTGCCCACCCAGAACACCCCAGCCCAGCAAAGGACACTTGATGACTCCCCTTCCCCATTTCTGCCTCCACAGAACACCCCAGCCCAGCTAAGGACTTTCTGACTGACCTTCCCCTATTCCCTGCTCTATAAGGTCCCTGCCTCCCCAGCCATCACTGCTGTGCAGGCCCACTGAGCAGCCCAGCACATGCTGGTTGCCATCAGTAAACTGTTCCTTTCGTGCCAGCTAACATGAGTGTGGTCTTGTGTGGGTTCGAGGGCACCTTCTTTTTTTTTTTTTAAATAATTTTTTATTTTATTTATTTATTTATTTCTTGTTTCAGAACCTTTATTTGTTTATTCACTCATTTTTATGGCCAGCTCAGCCCGCCCCGAGGGCAGGGCTGGCGCAGCATGTGCTGCGTGGGATCGCAGATGGAACCACAGTCCCCGAAGCTGCCCAAGCTTTCCCAAGCAGGCGCTTTAGACCACTGAGCCATCCCGCTTGGCTAACCAAGGTCACCTTCTTCCCAAAAGTTTTCCTGTCAGTAACTGTTGTATCTGAAAAGGTCAGTCAAATCCCCTCAGGATTTACCTTGAAACCATGCACAGCATTTTGTAGCACTTTTGTCAGTGTCAGCCATCTGGATGAGTCATGGCCATTGCTTGTCCAGAGAAACTGAAAATTTTAACCCCAAAAAGCATTGTTTAAGATAAAGCTAACACAAATACCAAACATTATCTTCACCTTCAACGCAACAAAAGTTATATATAGTTGTCACATCAAATAGTTTTAGGAATTTTGGGTTTCTTCTGTTTGTCTATACGTCTTAATTATACTATGACTATTTGTTCTGCCTGTTGTCTTAGTATTGTTCTTTCTTCCATTTCCAGTTTACATTTTACAAAATCAACTGATCAAAAAAAAGTTCCTCAAATATGATGAAAGTACCTATTAAATTATAATGTCGAGCCGGGCATGGTGGCTCACGCCTGTAATCCCAGCACTCGGGAGGCTGAGGCAGGAGGATTGGTGCGAGTTCGAGACCAGCCTGGACTACAAAGGTGAGCTCAAGGCCAGCCTCAACTGCATACATAGCGAGACCCTGTCTCAAAAAGACAAAAAAAAAAAAAAAAATTATAATGTCGAAATTCAGGAAACTAATTTATAATGAAGATTAACAGTTGCGAAATGAAAAAACTCAGCCTTCACTTCAAAATAAAATTTGGTTTCCAGTTTGCTTAAGTTGGCTGACTTGAATTTTATAAAGCTTATATCTGTTTTTGGAATTATTTCTTGTGTTTGCATATGATTGATACAGGGCGCTGCGGGTATGGCCCCTTTGTCATTAACCTAATCCACTCCCGCCTTTCTTCCCAAATAAGAGGCAGCTCAGATGAGATCTAAAGTTTCCAGATAGGTGGAGCACAGAATATAAACCACAGATAAGGTTCTATCATACATGAAAAAAACCACTGACCATTCTATAATGTGACTTTTTCACTTGTACCTAATGTTTCTGCTCAGTTTGGTTTCTAGTGGTTTGCATTGTTTTAGAAGAAAAGTTGTGCTAAGTTGCCCAGGTTAGGCTCAATTCCCTCGAATTCAATCGATCCTCCGACTACAACACTGTTGGATCTACAACAGTGCTGCTTTGCCCTCTATGCCTGGAGGAAAGGCAGGGATCTTAGATTAAATGCTCCACCTGGTGGCCGACTCAAGCCTAACAGGTGCTTTAAGGGTTCTCAGAAACGGCTGAAAGGTGGTAAAGTTAGCAAGGATTGCTGTCTTCAGCATCCTCACTATCTGCACTTGCAAAGAAAGGGTTTGAATACTGAACGCCTTAGGAAATTCATGAAATTCAGGTGACCATGAGAATATATTCCCATCTGTGTTCATTTTCTGTAACTAAAAATGTATCTAGCACAGGTACAAAGAAATATTTTATTTAAGTTGCAGTTTCATAAGGTCAAGAGGACACAACAAAGACACTGTTCAGAGGAGGGCCATGCCCTGGCTGCACAGGTTCTGGGAGTGAGAATCATAAAGGAACAATCAAGTAGTTACCACTGGTAGGCTGAGAGCCACCAAGTAGTCTCCTCTCGCTAAAATTCAAAGGGTCAATGGAAAACTGCTTCTTGCCCTGCTCCAAGACCTACGGGCTGGGCAAAAGTCCCGCCTCTCACAGGGTCTGCATGTCCCAGTTGCATAATCCCAAGACCAAGCTTTCAGCACATGGACCCATAGAAGACACCCATCATGTCCGACCCTTATACCATCCTGTGTTGCAGCACAGTCTTTCCCCTACAGTCTGTAGGCATGTTGCTCACTACCCATGGACTTGCCCAAAATTAATTAAGCCCTGATTGTATAAAAGACACTGTGATACTCACTAAGGATAATAACATTAACAGGTGAAAATTCCACTTGGAAACTCATCATCCGGTGAGAAAGACATGGAAATAGGTGTTAAAAATGTGAAGTACTGAGTACAATGACATGCAGAGTCTATAATCCCAATACTTCACAGGCTGGCCCAAGAGGACTGCTGCAAATTGGAGGCCATCCTAGCTACATAGTCAGTTCAAGGCCAGCCTGAACTACATAGTAAGACTCTGCCTCAAAAAGCTAAATAAATAATTTAATTTTAAAAATAAGTACAATAACAAGAAGTTGGAGGAGCCTAGCACAAATGACAGTGACCAACAAATATTTTTATTGTTTTCTTTTTGAATCAGTGTCCTACTATATTTCTGAGGCTGACCTTGAACTTACTATGTAGCCCATGCAGCCCTTGAACTCCCAGGAGTCCTCCTGCTCAAGCTTCCTGCGTGCTAGGATTACAGGTGTTCACCACCACACCTGGCCAAAAAAAAAAGTTAAATAAAATAAAACTTCCCTGAGATTCCCAACTTGTAAGTTATTGAGTTGGAGTTTCTCCAGGTATACCCACACCTAAAGCTATTGACAGTCCATCAGGATCACTTGGAAATAGATATCTATCTGGTCATGCAACTTTTTAAAAAGCTCACTGAAGTAAGGAGGCTGAGGTAAGAAGACTTTAAGTTCTGGGAAAACCTGGGCAACTTGGTAAGACCCCTGCACAAAATAAAAAGGAAAGACCAAAGAAGTAGCTCAGTACAAAGCCCTGGGTTTAATCTCTGCTTTAAGAAAAAAAGAAAGAAAGAAAGAAAGGCCAACACTGAGTAGCAACATAAGCTTAGTTCTAACAGGCTGACCTATGGGACTATCTAATGGGCAGCTGGATATTCATTGGACAATACATAGAGCTAAGAACCATGTTAATTTAAAGTTCATCTATACATTTTTCAGGTGTTCCAAATATTGTTTTCAAAAACTGTATTTTATAAATGGAAAATGTTGACAATATAGCATTCTCCACATTGAAATTCTAGAAAATTAATTTAGAGTAATTACACTGATTCTAATCAATTGCCAAAGAATGACATTTAGTTAAGTTCCTCATTCTGAATCCACAAAATCTCATTATTCCACCTATATAAGACATACATAACCTTTCATATGGAAGAAGCAAGTTCACAATTAGTTAAGAGTAGTACTAATATATAAAATTTATTTTGTAACTATTTAACAATTCAGCCTCCATCACACAGATCACAGGCAATTTATAAGTTAAAAAGTACTTCAGTATTTACATATTAATGCTTTTTTCTTTATTAGATAAGATAATTACTGGTATGCACATAATTATTTACAGAATTTGTGCAAATACAGTCTGATGAACCCTTTAAAATGCTCCCAAAATAAATAGCACTTTTTAACAATGTGAAACTTTAAATTGTAACTGTTTAATAACCAGTTAATAAAAAAATTTAATCCAGTCCAGTTTTCTATTCCTCAAAGAAAGATACTACCAAACTAGCAAACACTCAGCAGTCAGAACACTGAAAATGGGCTGACTGATGACTGCGATCTGGCGCCATCTATTGAGCTGCAATGGTAACTGTCCTCTACCCTTCAACCGGAATGAGCGTTCAGATTTAATTTATATCAGAAACACCGACTTTCGTGAAAATGACTGGAAAGTAATAATTTCTGTGAGTAGAATTCTGTTTTATTCCTTTGGAAAACCATATATTTTAAAGAATAGTGATTGAAATAGTCACGAAACATTTGAAATACAACTTGAAAGACAAAAGGAAGCAGACCAGAGTTGGAAATGATTCTTTTATGTTTGTGTTTGACAAGGAAGAAGGCATTGTAGGCGATTACAGATCTCATGATAGTCCAGTCATCTCACAGGTCAAAATTAAAGATCTACCTTTTCTCCACTGTTTATCTGTTTATCAAATTTTGTTTTGATCTTTTCGTTTTGGGGGGTACCAAGGAAAAAACTCAGGATGTTGCACTTGCCAGGCAGGTGCTTATGCCACTGAGCTATCTCCCTGGTCCCCTCCTACTGTTTATAGGTTTTTTTTTCAAATTTATTTTATTTTTTTATTTTTTTCTTGTTTCAGAACTTTTGTTTGTTTGTTTTTGTTTTTGTTTTTGTTTTTTTGCCAGCTCAGCCTGCCCTGAGGGCAGGGCTGGCACAGCATGTGGTGCCGGGGATTGAACCGCAGTCCCTGCAGCCGCCTGCAGGCGCTTTAGACCACTGAGCCATCCTGCCAGGCCCCCTACTGTTTATAGTTAATGTAGGATATCTAACATATTATAATTCAAGGCTTATAAACCTGCATGTTATGATTTATTTCTACTATCCCCCAAAGCCTCATGCAGTCATGGAGCAGACTTCTAGAGTTTGTGATAAATTCATGATTCAATGCTAGGATTACAGCTGTGAGTTCTGCTGGGATTATGGGTGGGAGTGCTAAACCCTCCCTGGGGCAGATAGCAGAATGCAGTATAAGGAAGGGAGACAGGCTTGTTCTCTGCCTCTTCTGCCTCTGCTTTTCCTTGTTTGCTCTTCCTGTTTGCCACCACCATGAACTGTAGCCCTTTTCCATGTGCCACTCTGCCTTGGAGCCAGCCAAGTATGGGCTGAAACCTGCAGAAACTGTGAGCCAAATAAATCTTTCCTCCCTTTATTTTGGGTGCCAGGTATTTTGTCCCATCAATGAGAGAAAAATAATCAAAACACTGCACTAGAAAAAATATTTTATAATGAATAGTTCATATTCAATTTTCAATACTAGAGAAAAACTCTGAAGAGATTCATTGAAGATTAAAGAAAATAAATAATATGTAATTCATGTGATTAGATTTGAGTGAAAGGTTCCAGGATCAACGGTGCTAGACAGAATGAGGTTCCAGGGTTTTGTTTCAGATATGTCAATGACAGCCTTTTGGGAAGAAAAATGTGTAAAATTCTGCAATGTCATGGTTTATGTCTAGATGCCACCGTCCAACCCCAAAGTTTTGTGCAGTCAAGAACAACAGGTCTTTCAGAGGTGGCTGAATTTAGTGTTTGTGACCCATTCATGGTCCAACAATGGGATTAAGTATGTGAGTGCTATGCCCACCCTAGGGCAGGTTGCTTATATACAATATAAGGGATGGAAGAAGCCTTGTCTCCTCTCTCTCTCTCTCTCTCTCCCATGATGCTTTACTACAGTCCCCCCCTCCATGAGTTGCTCTCTACCAGGTTCTTCTGCCTTGGAGCTAGTTGATTATGGTCTGAAACCTCTATAAGCTGTGAACTAAATAAGCCCTTCCTCCTTTTAACTTTGGGTGTTGGGTATTTTGTCTTAGCAATGAGAGAAAAGTAACTAAGATAGAATTTGGTACCATAGAAATGGGATCATTGCTGCGATTGTACCTGACCATGTAATTTAGGAATCTTTGGGTGTGGCTTGTAGGAAGAATTCAGAAAGATTCAAAGGTTGTGGCTAGAAAATTATATGGCTCTCCTTTAGCTGTACTAAAAGAAAGATTCCTCTTAGAAATCAAAAGACTAGAAAGCTGATAGAAATCCTGCTGGAAAAGATCAGACTCTGAAGGACTCTGCTGGGAAGGACGGCTGTAGATGGTGGACCACAAACAATGTGTGTCATGCCTTGGCAGAAAGTTTGTCTGCATTTCGCTTCTGTCTAGAAATTTTCCCTGAGGTTGACAATGAGGGTGGCAGCCTAACTAATCTAGCAGAAGAAATTTCAAGACAGCCTAATGTTGAGACAGTGGTACTGCTACTATTGTGAGCTTGACCTTCAATATAGTGCCATGAACAGAGTGAAAAGACAACCTATGGGATGTAAAATAATATTTACAAAGCAGTCATCTGATAAGGGGATCTTTTCAGAACAGATAAGGAATTCAAACAACTTAATCTCACACACACCAAAAAAAGAAACTTTAGGTTTACTTAAAATAGGCAAAGGACTAGAATAGACATTTCTCAAAAGAAGGATATATATTTGCCCAACACATGCGAGATCCTGGGATTAATCCCCAGCACCATGGGAGCAAAAGAAGAGAAGGAGACAGCAGATGAGGAGGTGAAAGACATGAAAATGGCCAACGTGCATGTGGTAAAATGCTCAGGATCACTAATCATTAGAGAAATGCAAATTAAACCACAATAACATATCGCCTCCCACCTGCTAAAGTGGCTATTCCTGCAGGGCACTGCGCACACGTGTATAAGCCCAGCTACTCGGGGGCTGAGGCCAAAGGATAGCAAGCTGGAAGAAAGTCTGGGCAACTTGGACAGATCTTGTCTCATAAAACCTATTTTTTTTTTTTTTAAATTTTAAGGGATGATAATGTAGGTTTGTGTACAGTACTTACCCTAACAATCACCAGGCCCTGGGTTCAAATCTCTGGTGCTAACAGAGAAAAGGCTACTATCTATTATCAAAGAGACAAAACCTGTCTTGACAAAGACATAAAGAAAAAGGAATCTGAAGTGTTGGTGCAAACGTTAGGGTTGTACAACCACTATGGAAAATAGGCTGGCGTATCTCAAAATGTTGCTGCATAATCCAATAATAAAGTCAGCTACTGCCCAAAGGAAACAGAGTCATCGTGTTGAAGAATGATCCGCTCTCACTGTAGTGCTATTCACAATTTTCAGTACATGCAATAAACCACTGCCCATCAACAGATGAATAGCACACAAAAATATGATAGGGAGCCTGGCAGGATGGCTCAGTGGTCTAAAGCGCCTGCTTAGGAAAGCTTAGGCAGCTGCAGGGACCGCAGTTCGCGATCCCCAGCACCACATGCTGTGCCAGCCCTGCCCTCAGGGCAGACTGAGCCGGCCATAAAAATAAAATAAACAAAACAACAACAAAGTTCAAAAGATTAGAAATATATAATTGAGAAGTCCCAGTTCAGCCAGAGGTAACTTTTATTATTTTTAAATAAGAGAATTGTTATATTCATATACAAACATAGGGGCCCAGCAGGATGGCTCAGTGATCTAAAGCGCCTGCTTAGGAACGCTTGGGCGGCTGCAGGGACCATGGTTCGATCCCCGGCGGCACCACATGCTGTGCCAGCCCTGCCCTCAGGGCAGGCTGAGCCGGCCATAAAAATAAATAAACAAACAAAAGTTCTGAAACAAGAAAAAAAAATAAAAAAATTATTTAAAAAAAATATGATAGAATCCTCTCATTCATATGAGATAACAGGAGAATATTATGCTAAGTGAAACAAGCTCGGTAATGAAAGACAGAGGCCAAATGATCTTATCTAAATTCAGGGGGGGAGGGCAAACTCACAGAAACAGTAAACTGGTCATTGCCAGGGCTGAGGATGTTGAAGACACAGGATGTGTCTTAGTTACTCATGGCTCAGAAAAAAATCCCGAAACCCAAAAGTTGAAAGACAAAAGCTCTATTTCAGGGCAGAACCTCACAGTTTGTAGAGGTTTCACTTCATAATCGGCTGAGTCCAGGGCAGGGAGGCATGGCAAAGGGGCATCACAGTTAATGGCATGGAAGGCAGAAGGCCACAAAGCAGCGCCGCAGCAAGCAACAGTAGCTGCCTGTCTTCCCCTTTTCCCTTTATTGTCTGAGCAGGATATTAGCCTATTGATTGGTGCCATCCACAACCAGGGTCGAGCTTCAGTTATCCACACATGCAACTACATTAAAGCAACTTAGCCACCAATCTTCAATCCAAATATTATACATGCCAGATCCGACCAGCTCGAAAATATCTATGTGGGAACATCTACATACAAGTCATAATAGCATGTCAAAGGACAAGTAGCAAAGAATTACAGAATGTCCTAGAAACTGCACCTATAAAATGTAATGCACTCTTACCTAAAATACATGTGGGAAAATGACACGTGTAATCCTCACAACTGAATCCAATCTATCATCCTAATCCACAGAGTTAGGGTATAAGGGACCAATGCTGGGTTTAAGCCCTTGAAACACGGAGCTATATCCCCAATCTTTTTTTATATTCTATATTGAGTCAGGATCTTGCTAAACTGGACTCAAAGTCGAAATCCTCCTGTTTTAGCCTCCTCAGTAGTTGGAACTACAGGCGTGCACCATTATCCCAGGTCTTTCCCCCTTTAAGTAGCAGTCACTGAGGATGCACTGATGAAATCTGACTGATAGCTGTGTATTACTGATGGATTGTACCTCTTATCCTTCAGACCAGGACACAGCGCTTCCAGAATCATCTCATGGATCATAGTAAGGTAAAAGACTCATTTATGCATCAAGAATTCTTTTTTTACTAACTGCTCAGTTTGTATTACCAGGAAACAACTTGATCTTCATTGTCCTGAGGACACTGTAAGTAGAACTTCATCAGTGGAGTCAGAGGTCCTACAGAAGTCCTTGAGTCTGTTTCCTTTTTCTTTACAATTTTTAGATGACTCCAGCTGTTGTATCTGTCACTTTTGAAAGCAAATTTTCAATAGAAGTCAAAAAATCAAGCTGGTGGAACAAGCAGGTATCAGGACTACAAAGAGACGTGAGGCTGACACGGCAGTGGATCAACAAGCCTGTCTACACCCCCAACAGAAAATCAAGAAGGATGACACCTGTGTAATGTCACAGAGTACAAGTAGAAACCCAACCCGTCTGAACAGCCTGGAGCCATAGTCAGACTGGACAGTGAAGCCATTATACAGGTAAATGTAGAATCTTTACCTGGATGCAAAAGTCCTACTGCCCCATACTCAAGAGAAGAACTAAATGAATGGATAGTCATGCATTAAGTGTTTTTAATTAGGTTAGTTAACCATAATACTCACTGTCAAGAAACAGTGAATTATGGCTAAAAAAATGAACTTAGCCAGAGATGTGGACCAGTGCTAGAGCTCATGTTTACTATATGTAAATCCCTGGGTTTGATTTCCAGCACCATAAAAAAAAAAAAAAAAAAAAAAGCCCAGAATGATGAAGATTGCCATACCACTAGGCAAAATTCAAGAGGAAGAAAGCTTGCAAGTGCCAAACCGATGGCAGCTGGGACCTTGTGTCTCAATCCAGGCATCATGTTTTTGCTTTTGTTTTTGTTTTGATATATTTGGTTGTTACAGGATCTCACAATGCAGCTTGGACTCATATGGATCCTCCTGTTTTCAGCCTCCCCAGTACTGAAATTCAGGCTTGAGTCACTGCACCCAGACTCTGGCTGGCTCAGCTCTCCATGGAGGCAGGGCTGGCATGGCACGTGATGCTAGGGATCAAACCATGGTCCCTGCGCTTGCCTAAGCAGGTTCTTTAGTCCCAGGCATCATGTTTTAAAAGTGATTTTAGCTCATTTAAAATCACATGAAAATAATAAGGCAACTATTAACCATTTTATGAAATAATGCTGCCTCTGGTATCAACTCAGAAAAGGGCAGCAGGGTAGAGGGCACCTTTCATTCCCTTCTCAGCACAGGACCAGGCGGCAAGAGGATATGGGTTAGAATGCCATATGGACCATATGGACAGGGACCAGTGGGCTTCCCAGCCTCTTCAACCTGTTTGGACTGGAAAACAGACATAGAAGAAAGAAATGGCATTTGGCCTTTCTTTTCCTCTTACCTCTCCCTTAACCATAGAACTTATTTATGATTGAGTTTCTGAGATCTTAGCCAGATGTCAAAGCCTAAAGATAGTGCTACTATTTACCTAGAAAAAAAAAAAAAAGAAAAATCTATCTATGCATTCACATGGAACTGCGATCTATATCTTTGTGTCAGAACCACATGACCAGGTCTTACATTCCATTCATTTATCAACATTAATATCATTCCTGTGGAATAAAGCATTCTACCAAAAATAACTATGATTTGACTCAGCAACCAGGCTTGGCATGGGAGCAAGACTGCCCAGGGCCCACCAGAAACTCATTTTACCCAGCACGAGGCTCAGTATGTTTGTAAGACCTCCTGGGGCCTGATATAAACTCATTTAAGGCCGCAACCAGGCCCAAAGTGCGAGTAAGACTTCCCAGGGTGCAACAGAAACCATTAAATCCAGCAGCAAGGCCTAGCATGTGAGTGGCACTTCAACCATCAGACAGGCCCAGTGTGGAAAACTACAGCAGAACTCCCTGCAGAGAAGCTACAGACAAGACCCATCCAGCAGACCCAGGAGCAGAATATCTCGCCAGAGCGGCACAGAAGGTTCACCTCCAAGGGCTGCAGCAGGAAGAACTGGAGCACAGCAGCCTGGCTGAAGCCACACACACCTGAATGAGTTTGAATTTGGTAGATCCAGATCTGGTGCTAAGGTATGAACTCTATCAAAGGTCAGAAGGCAGGGCTATACAAAATGACAAAAAGAAGGAGAAAAATGAGCTTTCAGGTCCCAAGCTCACCCAGAACACATGCAGGGGACAATAGCATAGAAGAAATTAGAAATTACACACCTGACATCTCTGAAATAATAGTATCCAAAATAAAGAAACAACTGTAAAAAAGTATAGAAAAAATCAAATCAGAAATAATTTCTGAAGTAAAAAAAAAAGAAATAACTACAGTGAAAGAAGTACTAAGTGCTTCTAAAGAAGACTGATTAAAAAAAATAGAGGAGAAAAAGAAAAATGATGGATTCCTTCAATGAGCAATATAGGAAAGTAATAGAATGTATGAAACAGATTCAAAGAGCTGTACAGGAAATTAAAACCTCAATCACAAGCTGGCAAAACTATTTCAAAGAAAGTGAAAATATGCTTTGAGACCTTAAAGATACTATTGCAGCTAGTGAAAAGATAAGAAAAGTTCTCTTAAAAACAACTAGAATGCAGGAAAAAATAATTCAACATCTGCAAGACAATGCAAAGATGAACAACGTCAAACTAATACGCATCAGTCAGAAAGGAGTCAATACAAATGATATAAAAAGAATACGGATAGAAGTAATAGCAGAAAACTTCCCAAATATGGAGAAACAATCTGACATTTGGTACCCGAAGCATATAGAACTCCAAATAACATTAACCCAGTTAAAACCACACCTAGATATATAATAAAGATCCCAGAAATTCAGAACAGCAACAGAATACTAAAAGCTGCTATAAAAAAGAAATAGATCACATTTAAAGGAAAACCCATCAGAATAATGGCAGATTTCTCTTTACAAATCATCAAGTCAAGAAGAGCATGGAACAAAGTATTTCAAGTCTTGCAAGAAAACAAATTCCAGCCCAGACTGCTAAAACCTGCAAAACTCCCTTTCAAGTTCAGTGGAGAAGTGAAATTCATCCAGAACAAAGAACAACTAAAGAATTTCATGATGACAAAGCCAACTCTGCACAGTTTACTAAAAGATATTCTAGAGTGGGATCAAAATGACCACAACTCCATGAAGGAGAATGGAAAGAACCCACCAAACAGGGCAAACAAACGCAGGAGAAAAAAAGGTATATAAAAAGCCTTTCAACTGTTCTTTTATATACAGCAGCAGAATTATATCCATCAGTATAGTTTACAGATGGACTTCTCCTACACCCTATGGCTCATAATTCTGTCTGGATTTACAGGGTGAATGTCAAGAAAATAGTTGTACCTCAGTCCCACAAGTGACACCTGGCCACCAGTAAGTGTCATAGATGCTCCCAAGTACATGATATACTAGAACTTTATGCGATATCCTATCCCCAAAGTGTTAGAAGTTCTGGTCATATATTTGCTATTCCAGTATTTATGTTATGTTTTATGCTTAGTAATTCTTTACTACCATGGAATCTATTTCTTTTTTTTTTTTTTTTTTTTTTTTTTTTTTTTTTTTTTTTTTTTTTTTTTTTTTTTTTTTTTTTTTTTTTTTGTGGGACCAGGGTTCGAACTCACGACCTTGCACTTGCCCAGCAGGCACTTGTGCCTCGGAGCTATCTCCCCAGCCCCCATGGAATCTATTTCTTAATTAATAAATTTATATATAAGATAAATTTATATATATATGATATAATATATATATATATATATATATATTAACGTACTCAAATACTATATGAGTACCCTGAATTGATTACAGATTCATACATATGATACACAATATTCTCGCCTCGAAGTTGGACTCATGATTTGATTTGAATTTTAGAATATTGTTTTGAAATATTTAATTGTTTTAATTTGCTAAATTTTTTATTTTTTTTCATTTTAATGAGGAAAAAAGATAAAATAGCAATGAAGCAGTTTCAAAACAGGGAGTAGGATAGTTACAATAATTAATACCATGAATATTTTTGTCTTCATAGTAGTTATTCAGAGGGCAAGATGCAGACCTGATATCTTGTCTAAACAATATTAGTGTAAACTTTTATTCTCAATGAACTAAAACAAAGTAGCTGTATATCTATCCTAATTATCTTGTCCATACATATATATTTTTCTTTTTAAAGTTTCTAATACTATGAGAAAATATCATACCATGTCTTATATGTAGATTGTAAGTCAAAGATATAGTATGAATCATAAAGCAAGGAGTATAATTAAAGAATATTCAGAAAATTAATTAAATATTAATTAAAATTAAATTGAATTTTTTTTAAGAAATTTTTTTTTCTTGTTTCAGAACCTTTGTTTGTCCATTCACTCATTTTTACAGCCGGCTCAGCCCGCCCCAAGGGCAGGGCTGGCGCAGCATGTGGTGCCTGGGATCAGGGATCGAACCACGGTCCCCGAAGCCGCCCAAGCTTTCCCAGTCAGGCGCTTTAGACCACTGATCCATCCCACCGGGCCCCTAAATTGAATATTTTAAAACAACATTTCAAATTTCAAATCAGATTGAGAGTCCAACTAAGAGGCCAGAATGTTGTGTATTATATATACGAATCTGTAATCAATTCAGGGTACTTGCATAATACTTGAATAATATGTACAAAGATATCAACTAAGAAATAGATTCCATGGTAGTAAAGCTGAGCTTGGTGGCACATGCCTGTAATCCCAGCATTTAGGAGGCTGAGACAGGAGGATCAGTGTGAGTTTGAGACCACCCTGGGCTATGAAAGTGAGCTCAAGGCCAGCCTGAACTGCATAGCAAGACCCTGTCTCAAAAAGACAATCAATCAATCAATCAATCAATAAATAAATAAATAAATAAATAAATAAATAAATAAATCCTAGAATGGCAAATACATGACCAGAACTTCTAACACTTTGGGGATAAGATATCGCACAAAATTCTAGTATATCATGGGAATGGACAGTGTCCATGATGCTTACTGGTGGTCAGGTGTCACTTGTGGGCCTGAGCTACTGCTTCTTCCTTGATATCCACCGTGTAGACCAGACAGAATCATGACCCACAGGGCTCAGGAAAAGTCCATTTGTAAAATATGCTGATGGATATATTCTGCTGCTGTATACAAAAGAATAGTTGAAAGACTGCTTTTATATTCCTCTTTTTCTCCTGTGTTTAATTGTTGGCACTATATGATGGGTTTTTTCCACTCTCCTTCATGAAATTGTGGTCATTTTGATCCCTCTCTAGAATACCTTTTAGTAAACTGTGCAGAGTTGCCTTTGCCATCATGAAATTCTTTCTTGTTTCAGAACTTTTGTTTGTTTATTTATTTATTTTTATGGCTGGCTCAGCCTGCCCTGAGGGCAGGGCTGGCGCAGCCTGTGATGCCAGGGATTGAACCAAGGTCCCTGCAGCTGCCTAAGCTTTCCTAAGCAGGCGCTTTAGACCACTGAGCCATCCTGCCGGGCCAAAGAATTTTTTTTCTTGTTTCAGAACTTTTGTTTCTATGAAATTCTTTAGTTTTTTGTCCTGGAAGTATTTCACTTCTCCACTGAATTTGAAAGAGTTTTGCAGGTTTTAGCAGTCGGAATTTGTTTTCTTGCATGATGAAGTACTTTGCTCCATGCTCTTCTTGGAGAGCATGATTTCTTTTTAGAAACACTCTAGTCAAGAAGAAAGAACATGGAGCAGAGTATTAATTTTTAAGTGATTAATATTTAATTAATTTTCTGAATATTGTTTAATTTTTGTTTTATGACTCATACTATATCTTTGACTTACAATCTACTTATAAGACATGGTATGATATTTTCTCATAGTATTAGAAACTTTAAAAAGAAGAAAAAATATGTAAATATGTATACACAAAAGAGTTGGGATAGATATATAGCTACTTTTTTGTATTAATATTGTTTGGAGAAGATATCAGGTCAGCATTTTGTCCTCTAAATAACTACTATAAAGACAACAATATGCATTTTATTAATTATTGTAACCATCCTACTAACTTGTTTTTTATAGCCTAAGTTTTATTTATTTTTTTTCTTGTTTGAGAACTTTATTTGTTTGTTTTTATTTATTTTTATGGCCGGCTCAGCCGGCCCTGAGGGCAGGGCTGGCGCAGCATGTGGTGCTGGGGATCGAACCATGGACCCTGCAGCCACCTAAGCTTTCCTAAGCAGGCCTTTAGACCACTGAGCCATCCTGCCAGGCCCTACTAACTTGTTTTGAAATTATTTCATTACTATTTTATCTTTTTTTCTCGTTAAAATGAAAAAAATGACTACAAAATCACTTCCTAAATTATTAGTCTATTTTAGTTCCTTTTCTACCCTACAACTATCTGACAGTTTATATGATTGCCTATGTATGCTTTATTTTCTCTACAATAATATGTGCTTCACTACAGCGACTTTGTCCAACTTACTATGAGTGTGTGGAGCATTGTGTACCTACTAAGAATGGTGATCAACTGGTACCTGAGGGCCTTTTTTTTTTTCCTTGCTGCTGGGGATCCAACTCTGGACCTTCTACTTGCCGGGCAGTTATTTATGCTGCTGAGCTATCTTCCAGCCCAGCTGGCTCCCTATCGCACGAAACTCTACTGCTTTGAAAATATGGTGCCTTCTGTCCTGAGAGATGCCTTAGTCCCAAGAAAACTGGGACAGCTGACCACACCTAAGCAGACACTTTCAATCCAGTTATAATAGACTTTAGAAACTACCAAGAAATTTAGTTTGTTCTGAAATCTAACGTAATGTAGTTCAGTATATTAGTCATAAGGTGGCACTAGACAACTATATTTATCAGCAACAGTTTTCATTAAAATCGTTAAAACATTACATTCTAACCTCAGAATTCAGGTACTCAGTTATTGTTCTAGTATCATTAGAGCCTTTAAAATTTAAGTGTAGAAAAAATAAAAATTAATTAATTAATTAATAAATAAAATGCAAGTATAGAGCTACATATAATTGATACATGTTTAATTCCCATGTATATTTCTAACAGTCATTACATTTTTTCATGTAGAAAAAGCATGAATTTCTTAATATTAGCTATGCAGTTCAGGCTGGCCTTGAGCTCAATTTTGTAGCCCCAGCTGGTCTCAAACTCACACAGATCCTCCTGCCTCAGCCTCCCGAGTGCTGGGATTACAGGCGTGTGCCACCACACCTGGCTTGAATTTTTAATGTTAATTGCGACATAAATTGTCATAGCTAAATCTTGGAAACAACTCAAATGCCCATCAAATTAGGAATGGGTAAGGAAAATGTGGTACTGTTATACCATGGAGTATTACTCAGCTTTTTTTTTTTTTTTTTTTTTTTTTTTTTTTTTTATAACTTTTTTTTTTTTTTTTTTTTTTTTTTTTTTTTTCTTGTTTCAGAACCTTTGTTTGTTTATTCACTCATTTTTTATGGCTGGCTCAGCCCGTCCTGAGGGCAGGACTGGCGCAGCATGTGGTGCTGGGGATTGAACCGCGGTCCCTGAAGCCGCACAAGCTCCCAAGCAGACGCTTTAGACCACTGAGCCACCCCACCGGGCCCCCCTACTCAGCTTTAAAAAAAAAAAAAAAAGATGAACTGGAGGCTCACATAGATAGATGAATACAACTATGGACCATAACCATAAGTGAAATAAATCAGCCCCACATGTGCAAATATTGACTTGTGTCACTAGTGTAAGAACCTAAGAGTAAATAAGGTCTAAAAGGGAAAGAAACTGTTCAAAGGTAAGGAAAAACTAGAATGAGAGAAAGGAGGAAAGAAAGAAGGAAGGGAAAAAGAAATACGTACGCATATACGTAGGGTAGCTTGGATAATTGTACTGATGATGTCTTTAGGTCTTTGAAAGGAACAGTTAATGATTCACTTTTGTCACTCCCTGTTTTAATTTTTTTGACCAATTTTGCATGCTCATAGCTGGATAACTAATCTGAAGACAAGAATATGCAATGGAACAGCCATTATTGCATTCCTACCGTCTTGTTTAGTGCAGTTCTGCATCATTTCTTGATTTTTTAATTTTCTTTAAAAAGTAAAAGTAAACTTATTCAGACTTTTGTCCCACTTCATAAGACTAAAAAGCAAAAGTACTTATTGAACCTTTTAAGAAGTACACGTTTAACCAGGGGTGATGGTGCATGCCTGTAATCCCAGCACTCGGGAGGCTGAGGCAAGAGGATTGGTGAGAGTTCGAGACCAGCCTGGGCTACAAAAGTGAGCTCAAGGCCAGCCTCAACTGCATAGCGAGACCCTGTCTCAAAAAGACAAAAAAAAAAAAAAAAAAAAAAAAAAAAGAAAGAAAGAAAGAGAGAGAGAGAGAGAAGAGAAGAGAAGAGAAGAGAAGAGAAAAGAAAAGAAAAGAAAAGAAAAGAAAAGAAAAGAAAAGAAAAGAAAAGAGAAATATGTAGTTTTAATTTACCATGTGTCAGGGGCCAGGGAGATAGCTCAGTGGATTATAAGCGCTTGTCTGGCTAGTGCAAGGTCCTGAGTTCAATCCCTGGCATCACACACACACAATAATAATGATAATAATAATAATAATAATAATAATAATTTACTATGTTTATTTTTGTTTCAAAGAAAATGTGACACCCTTAGAAAATGGTCACAATATAAATGCTGTAGAATAAAAATAGAGTACTTGATTATAGAATTACACAAAATACTAAGATACTATGCTAAGCAAGGAGATGAAACACTTCCATAATAAAACGATAGCATTTAGAAAAAACAAGATTAAGCCGGGCGTGGTGGCACACGCCTGTAATCCCAGCACTTGGGAGGCTGAGGCAGGAGGATCAGTGCAAGTTCGAGACCAGCCTGGGCTACAAAAGTGAGCTCAAGGCCAGCCTGAACTGCACAGTGAGACCCTGTCTCAAAAAGCCAAAAAAAAGCAAGATTAAAGAATCATCAGAAAAGAATCATCAGAAAAGAAAATGGCATCCCCTATCCCTGGATAGACTGAACCAACACTGTCACAAAATGGCCATACTTACAAAACAGAGACACAGATTTAGTGCAACACCAAACAAAACACTGAGAGAATTCCTCGCACAGCTAAAGAAAAGAACCCTAAAATCATATGAGACTGGATGAAACCCCAAATAAATAAAGCAATCCTGGAGATATCGCGATCCCAGATACAAAGTCAAATTTCAGAGCTATAGGGATAGGGGCCAGGGAGATAGCTCAGTGGCATAAGTGCCAATGTGGCAAGTTAAACTTCCTGAGTTCAATCTCCTACACTACACTCAAAGCTATGGTGATTAAAAAATAATAAATAATAAAAAATAGTATGGTGCTGCTATAGTAATAGACTAATGGAATAAAATAAAGAGGGGGGGAAAATAAGCACATTCCAACACCTGACAAAAGGGCCAAAAACATACAGTGGAGGAAATGTAATCTCTTTAATAAATGATGGTAGAAAAAACTGGCCTACTACATGTAGGAGATCAAATAAAAAACTATAATTCTCCACATATATTAACTGAAACCAAAAGTGATCAAAGATGTAAATATTAAAAAAGAAATGTTTTACCTACAGAAAAATAAAAATGTAAAACTCTTGAAGACATAGACATAGGCCAAGACTTCATGAACAGAATCCCAATTACACGAGAAATAACTCCAAGTCAACAAATGGAATTATACCAAATTTAAACACATCCGCACAGCAAAGGAAACAGCCAACCTAGTGAAGAAACAATCCACAGAATGGGAAAAGGGACTTAACCACTATTCCTCTAACAGAGAACTAATATCTAGAATATATAAAAAAGTCAAAAAATTTAGACTTACCAAATAAAAGATTCAATCAGAAAAGTGGGCAAATGGGGCCCAGCGGAATGGCTCAGTGGTCTAAAGCGCCTGCTTGGGAAAGCTTGGGCAGCTTCAGGGACCGCGGTTCGATCCTCGGCGCCACATGCTGCGCCAGCCCTGCCCTGGGGGCAGGCTGAGCCGGCCATAAAAATCAGTGAATAAACAAATAAAGGTTCTGAAACAAGAAAAAAATAAATAAATAAAATAAAATAAAAAGTGGGCAAATGAAAAGCATAAGCATGTCACAGAAGTACAAGTGGCCAACACATACATGCAGAAATGCTCCACATCACTGGCCATGCAAACTGAAACAGCACTGAGAATTCATCTTACTCCCAGACAGTAGCCGTCAAGAAATCAAATAATAAATGCTGGAGAAACCACAGAGGGAAAAAGCACACCCCTACTCTGTTGGTGGAAACATAAATTGTGAAACCTCTATGGAAATCAATATGGAGTTTCCTCAAAAACCTAAAGCTAGGAATGCCATTTGATTGAGCTGCCGTCGCCTAGATATCTATCCCCAAGAGTTAGAGATATCATAGTACAGTAATACATGCATGTCCATGTTTATGGCTGTGCAATGCATAGTGCTAAGTCTCATAAGCAGCCTTTATGTCTGTCCATCAACAAATGAAATAATGTGATATTCATACACAGTAGAGTACTACTCTGCCAAAAAGACAGATACACTTGAGCCATGTACAGGAAAATAGATGCACCTTGAGAACGTAATATTAAGTGAAGTGAATCAGACACATAAGCTTAAATATCACATGGTTTCTCTTATATGGGAAACACAGAATAAACAATAATAAAAAGTAAAGTAAAAAATGGACAAAAGGAAGTAGAACAATAGATCAGTCTCATGGGACAGGAAAGGCAAAAGATACAGGGGGAGGAAGGGATAGAGGATGAATAAGAGAAGTTGAAGGATATATATTATGTATATACACCAACTTTGCAACAAGGAATGTAAACATTATATACAGTACACATGTGCTAATTAATAAATTTAAAAACTCAAACTATATAACACAGTTAAAACCATCTCATTACAGTGATTCAAATGTATCCATGTATATAGCAGTACAATTCATAACGACTAAATGGTAGAAGGACCCTAGATGTCCATTAACAGAGGAATGGATAAAGAAAAGGTGACACAGTGGAGCAGGAGTATGCTAGGAAAGAGGACACATTTGAGTTGTCTGTAGGGAAATGGATGCACCTCGTGATGACAGTGTTGAGTGAAATAAATCAAACACTGCTTAAATGCCACATGGTTTATCTTAATATAACAAACCCAGGGTAAAAGCAAAGGGCAAAATAAAAGATAAATAATAAGGACCAGGAGGTAGATCTTCTGCAAAAGGGAAGGAAACCAAGAGCTGGAGGGAGGGAGAGGGAGTGTAAGCAATTTAAGATGTGCTATGCACATGTGCCAACCCCCACACAATGGTAGCCATGATGTACCACAAACTAATACAAATGAAAATTTTTGAAGAGCATGTGTTTAAATTGGGTATTACTCAGAAGCCCAAGGTAACTACTATGCAAAATATATACAAGTGCTATTTTTGTGCCTTCTGAAAGTGGGTGTGAATTGAAGTCTAAATTCATTATCAACAGACAGAACGTTTCATACAATTATTTAAAAAATGCTATCAGTGACTAATGAGGGGGTTAGTCCCCATAGCTTCCTGTGAGTTGAGGTTTTGCAATTCCAGTTTTCTTTCCTACAGATGAAACTGCTGCTGCGGCTGATACCCAGGTGTGCCTTGCATGAGAGCTGCCCCACCACACCCAGGCGCTTTGCTCTCCTGACTGAAAGTTGGAAGATCTTTGGCTCCAGCCTCAACTGCAAAAGAGCAAAGGACAGGTTTCCAGGCCTGCAGCTGTGTTTTCCTCAGCAGCCACCCTAGCATTTGATGCCGGACTCCAGTGAGTCCACTCAGCAAAACAGAGTCTCTTGAAGGTGTCAGGCAGTCACAGGTATGCCTTGGCCACTAGAATATGAATGTGAACTGCAAAGCCTTAGGTCAGGCCCACTGTCCTCTTTCCCATCCCATCTAACTCTAAGACTCAAAAATACAGAGCATCTCAAATAATGGCTGCAGTTGAAAACAAGAAAGTGAACTAAAGACTAAATATAAACTTTAAATGCATTACAAGGTAGTAAGTAGTACCAATGGAGAATAAAAGGCTAACAGCTTAGTAATCAAACACAGTAATAGATGTGATTGCATGTGTAGCCTGGAACTAAGAATTATTACCAACATGGATTTCTTTCCTCCTCTGAGATTTTGTTTTGATCTATCCGTAAGAAGTCCAAGGAACTTCTTGATTTCTTTTTAAATCAACAGCATCACCTAATGGCAAAGCATGCCAATTAGATATCCTACTGCTAGATGAGAACCTCAAAAACTAGAGAAAAGATGGGAGGCGGGGAGCAGAGAAAGTTCAGGGAATGGAGAAAGAAGAAATCTTGCTGAGTGAAGATGCAAAATGAGCAAACTCCTTGAAGAATCAAGCCACTCTTCTGCTTTCTAGAAGACTCATCATTGTATCACCAGCAGCTTACCGTCCTTCAACTTGTTTTTAAAAATGTTCAGCAGTTTTGTGTGTAGACCATTGTCTACAAGGCAGTTTACAAGAAAGCGTGAGCAAGCCTTCATGGAAGTATTAGTGTCTCTGGTGATGAGAGGTGGGCTAACAAATTACCAGCCCCATGAGCTGCAACCTCAGAGCACATTGGCTCAGTCTCCAGATCTGTAAAATGAGACATCTGACAAGATAGTTTCTGAAAGTGTGATGTAGGACTGGGGATATAGTTCAAAGGTTTAAGCATCTGCCTGGCAAGTGCACGGTCTCAAGTTTCATCTCTGGTACTGAAAAAAAAAAAAAAAAAAAAAAA
>PVJA010017050.1:20211-42435 GCA_004027025.1 Myocastor coypus | reverse complement strand
TTTTTTTTTAATAATTTTTTATTTTATTTATTTATTTTTTTCTTGTTTCAGAACCTTTGCTTATTCACTCATTTTTATGGCTGGCTCAGCCCGCCCCGAGGGCAGGGCTGGCGCAGCATGTGGTGCCGGGGATCGAACCGCGGTCCCTGAAGCTGCCCAAGCTTTCCCAAGCAGGTGCTTTAGACCACTGAGCCATCCCACCAGGCCCCATATAGCTCTTTTTTTTTTTTTTTCACACAAGGAACTCTTCAATACTCTGCCTCTAATTTATTCCCTATTTACTGTATGATCACCACGGAATTTTCTCATCTCTTTTGTCCAATTCACAGTCCTTGTTTTTTCTACCAGATGTTAACAGTCGTGGGTTGGGGAGATAGTTCAGCAGTCTAAAGCGCCTGCAAGCTTAGGCAACCACCAGCCCCACCCCCTGGGCAGGCTGAGCTGCCCATAACATAAACAAACAAACAAGCAAACAAACAAAAAACAGTAGTTATTGTGGGATAAATAGGGAGGTTTCAGGGCAAATTTTTTTTTTTTCTTTTGAGGTACCAGGGATTGAACTCAGGACCTCTGTGCTTGCCAGCCAAGCACTTATTCTGCTGAGCCATCTCCCTAGCCCCTCAGGGCAACTTTCTATTCTCTTTGCTTATCTATTCTCTGCAATGGGTGTGAAGAACAAGACAAATAAAACAAAACTAGAGCCGGGCGTGGTGGCGCATGCCTGTAATCCCAGCACTTGGGAGGCTGAGGCAGGAGGATCAGTGCGAGTTCGAGACCAGCCTGGGCTACAAAAGTGAGCTCAAGGCCAGCCTGAACCGCACAGTGAGACCCTGTCTCAAAAAGACAAAAAGACAAAAAAAAAAAAAAAAAAAAAAAAAAAAAAAAAAAAAAAAAAAAAAAAAAAAAAAAAAAAAAAAAAAAAAAAAAAGCTAGAAACATCGATAAAGCTAGGGATAGAAAAGTTAAGTATATAAGATACATAAAGATGTGATGGACTGGAGGTGTAGCTTAGTAGGAGAACGCTGGCCAGCCACCTGCAAGGGCCTGGATTCAATCTCCAGCAACACGAAAACAGCAAGCAAAACAGTGGTGACGGAGCTGTATGACAGACACCTTAATTTTTCTTCCACTGCATACACGTTTCTTCCATCTGTGTGATGCTGGCCAGCGTCAACAGGCTGGCAGCTGCAGAGCAGCCTTTATGGATGACTGGTTCCATGAGTGGCACATGCATTAAAGCTGAGTTTCCTGGCTGAATGCTCAAACACCAGCGTTGCTGCTAACCTAGTCTATCTCAGCTGTTTGATCTCACACAGAGCTGAAGAGAAAAAAGCCCCTCAAGGAAAAGACAGCAATATAAGAGATACACGGTAAGCTGAATGTTACCCATTTAACTTCTTCCCTCCTGCTCTTACTTCCTCCTTTGAAACTTCCTGAATGAGACAGACAGAATAATATTGATGGCATGAAACTTCTTAGACATAAGTCATTGAAGGTTCCCTAAATTAGAAACAGAAACTTACAAAAGGAACTGGAAGTGAAACTATGTTTGCCAGCTGTGGGAGGGGAACATATACCATATATACATTTATATAATGAGTATGTACATTTTTTATGCCAAAAAGCATGATGGAATTAAACTTGCAACTGGGGATGGACTTTGTAGATTAAAGCCCCAAATACCCATTTGCAATACTTGTATTTACCTTTTGGTCATTTAAATGCATGTTCTTCCACTAAAAAAATTTAAGCATTCAGAAGCAAAGAGAATAAAAAACAAAAATCTGCCTTCATAGTTTCTCAGTTCCCAAATCCCCTCATTCCTTTTCAGAGGTCACTATGGTTATGGACTTGGTGTACGTATTTTCAGATCTTGTTACAAGATCCCCATTCATATTTCTGTATGTAAATATACAAAAAAATAGAATTATAATTAAAATATGCATTTGTAAGTGAGGTTATACTGGCTTACTTTTCCACGGCTTCCTTTTTTTTTTTTCATTTAGGGCTAGTTTCCATGTTTTTCTTTGTTTTGGTACACGGTCTGCACGGTCTGCAGACCTAGACAGACATAGATCCGACTCCTAGTGATTCTCCCATTTTCAGCCTCTCAAGTGTTGGGATTACAGGCGTGCCACCATGCCCAGTCTCAATTAGCATCTCAGTGTGCCCTGCCCTGGGGGTGGGACCGGCACAGAACCCAGGCTGCTGTACCCTTCTTTTTTTTCATTTAGTATGATAGTTCCAAAAACATCAATGCTTGGGCCCAGTGGGATGGCTCAGTGGTCTAAAGCGCCTGCTTGGGAAAGCTTGGGCAGCTTCAGGGACTGCGGTTTGATCCCCGGCACCACATGCTGTGCCAGCCCTGCTCTCAGGGCAGGCTGAGCCGGCCATAAAAATGAGTGAATAAACAAATAAAGGTTCTGAAACAAGAAAAAATAAATAAATAAAATTAAAAAACAAAAACAACAACAACAAAAAAAACATCAATGCTTGTAGATTCACATTACTGGTACATGATATTCCATACTGCTACTGTTCTACATAGTCTACTTAATGATCATTCTAAGCAACCCCTTTCCTAGCATAATTTACTCTGGATTGCATAATTCTATCTATAACCAACAGTCTAATCCCCACTTTTCAAGTCAATTTTTGCCTATATAAAATCGATGGTGGGGCCAGGGAGACTGCTCAGCAGCATAAGGGCCTTCCAAGCACAAGGTCTCCAGTTTGATCCCTGGGGCATAGAATAAAATAAAATAAAATAAAATAAAATAAAAGTCTCTTAAAAAGTCTTTTTGCCCAATAACTGGTATGTTCATCTAGGAAACTTAAACCCTGAGGGACTAAAACTGAAATCTAACTTGCCATTGTAACCATTTACCAGGCTGAGATAATCAATTATACTACTTTTTTTTTTTTTTTTTTTTTTTGTGGGACCAGGGTTCGAACTCATGACCTTGCACTTGCCCAGCAGGCACTTGTGCCTCAGAGCTATCTCCCCAGCCCCAGATAATCAATTATAAATAACCATAGATATACATGTTTAAGCCTAGAAGTCAAAATAGTATTTTGAAGGAACCAAGGAATGAAGACTGCACCGAGTGACTTGGCAGTTACACAGTATTAAGGAAGGCCTTCTTGCATGTGTAAACATAGCAGGAGGGCACATTCTACAAGCCAGAGAGAGCCATCATTACCAGATGTAACCGGGCTGGCACCCTCACCCTGAACTCTGTAACTGGTACAATTTACTTTAGAAAAAAAAAAATTCTTTTTTTTTTTAAAATATATTTTAGAGAAAGGTCTACGGGTGTTCAGGGTCTCACTACTAGATCAGACGTAGTGATCTGCCTGTTTACAGCCTTGCAAGAGCTGGGATTATAGGCTTGCACCATCACGCCCAGTCTCAATTGCCAGGCTCAGCATAGAATCTAGGCCCAGGATCGAACCCCTAGACCCTGCACCTGCTTGCAGGTGCTTTAATCTGCTGAGCTATTTGGTTGGCCCTAAAAAAAAAGTTCTGAAGGGCTGGGAGATAGCTCAGGGGCACAAGTGCCTGCCTGGCAAGGGCAAAGCTCTGCTTAAAAAAAAAAAGGAAAGAAATATAACTGAGGGTCAGCCACGTAGCTCAGCGGACTAAAGCGCCTGCTTAGGCAGACGCAGGGACCAGGTTCTCGCTGTGCTTGCCCTGCCCCCAGGGCGTGCGTAGATGTGACTGAGAATGGTCTTGGTGGCATGTGCCTGTAATCTCAGTGCTTTGTAGGCTGAAAACAGGAGGGTCACTGAGTCCAATCTGTGTAGTGAGACCCTGTAAACCCTGTACTAAATACATAAAAAAATTAAATGTTAACAAATTTGTAATTGTACAACTATTTGGCTATAAAAGAAAACCATTATAATGAGTTGAAAATAGAGAAATCAGGCACATCTAAAGTAACAGTAATAGAAAGGAGAAAGCACATTAAACACAAAACAAACACCCATACTCCTGTAATTCCAGCACTCAAGAGGCTGAGGTAGGAGGACTGGTGAGTTCAATACTAGCCTGGGCTCTAGAGAGGCCCTGTCTCAAATAAATCAAAAACACAAACCAGGGGCCCGGCAGAATGGCTTAGTGGTCTAAAGTGCCTGCTTGGGAAAGCTTGGGCAGCTTCAGGGACTGCGGTTCGATCCCGACACCACATGCTGCGCCAGCCCTGCCCTTGGGGCAGGCTGAGCCGGCCATAAAAATGAGTGAATAAACAAATAAAGGTTCTGAAACAAGAAAACAAACAAACAAACAAACAACCCCCCACACACAAACTAAGTGGGTAGTAAAAACATTTTCATTGAAAAAAAAATATGGTTTAAACAACTCTAAAAAAGATTATGCATTGCTTTTGTGTGTGTGAGGCCTTGTATATGCTAGGCAGGCCACATACCACCAAGCTAGTATAGCAGCCTATTTTTTTTTTTTTTTTTGTCTTTTTGAGACAAGGTTTTGTTATGCAGTTGAGGCTGGCCTTGAGCTCACTTTTGTAGCCCAGGCTGGTCTCCAACTCGCACCAATCCTCCTGCCTCAGCCTCCCGAGTGCTGGGATTACAGGAGTGAGCCACCACGCCCGGCTCCATTTTGTTTTTATTAGTTAACAACAGATTTTGGGGTAACTTGGAAGTACTGGCGCTGGAATCTAGGCCCTTTACATTCAGCTATATTCCCAGCTCTTTTTAAATTTTATTTATTTATTTATTTATTTATTTATTTATTTATTTATTTATTCATTCATTCATTCATTCATTTATTTATTTATTGCGGGACCGGGGTTCGAATTCATGACCTTGCACTTGCCAGGCAAGTGCCACAGAGCTATCTCCCCAGCCCCATATTTATTTATTTTTAAAACTTTATTTGTTAGAGCTGGCTCAGCCTGCCCTGGGAGTGGGGCTGGCACAGCATGTGGTGCTGGGGATCGAACCGCGGTCCCTGGGGTTGCCTAAGCTTGCCTAAGCAGGCACTTTAGACTGCTGAGTTATCTCGCCAGCCCTCTTTTTAAATTTTGAAACAGGGTCTTGCTTAGTCACTCCGTTACCCAGGCTGGCTTATACCTGGGATCTGCTTGCCTCAGCCTCCCAGGGTGCTGAGATTATAGGTGCATGCTACCATGACTAGCTAATAATGTTCTTTTGGGTACTATATGTGAGGCACCAATCTAAATTACCATGTTAAATTCACTGCCTGGGTGTGGTGGTAAACGCCTGTAATCCCAGTACTTGGGAGGCTGAGGCAGGAAGCTATCACTGTGGCTTTGAGGCTAGCCTGAACTACATAACAAGACTCTGTCTCAACAAGTTCACTATCTGGTAGAGATTCATACGGAAGGATATAACTATAATCTAAGGTTTTATGTATTAATCTGTGAAGCAAAGATACATGTTAAAAGCAGAGCTGGGGATGTAGCCTAGTGGTAGAGCACTTGCCTAGAATGTGCAAGGCCACAGGTTCAATCCCCAGCACTGACAAAAATAAAAAGCACAATGGCAAGCTGAGCATGGTGGTACACACTAAGAAGGACCACAAGCTGAATGGTGTCTTGGCAACATATTAAGATCCTATCTTGAAATAAAGTAAAAGGGGCTGAATATAGCTCTATGGTAGAGCAGTTGCCAAGCACGCATGAGGCCCTGGTTCAACATCCAATACCACAACAAAAGCTGAATGGAAAGAAAGCAAGGAGAGTTGATTACAGGCAGGAAACTCAAGGAAAGCTTACAGAAAGTTGATGAGTTAGGCCTCAGGAGCTGAGAAAGACAGAAGGACATGCAAAGGCTAAGGGGAACTTAGAACCCAAAAAGTAAGAGTGTGTAAACTGCAGGTCTCGAGTGGGGGACTCCAGGTGGTCTCCACAGTAGCAGTCAAGCGAGAGGATGTGCGTGCATGCATGTTCACACACACCAGCATCCTCATACGATGAGGGGAGTGTGGGGACTAACAGACGTAAAAGGCTTAAAGGGCTCACTGGCACGTAACTCAGAAGGACTGCTTGAGTCCAGGAGTTCAATACAGTAAAAACCCATCTCAAAAAAGGCAAGAAAAAAAAAAAAATTTTAAAAGGAACAAAGAAAGGGCCAGGGAGGCAGCTCAGTGGCATAAAAGCCCGCCTGGCAAGCCCAAGGTCCTGAGTTTGACTCCTGGTACCAAAAAAAAAAAGAGTAAAATTGGAGCTAAAGTAGGAAATGGGGGACCAGTGATATATCACAGCTGTCTAAAGTGTCTACTTAGGCAAGTGTGCAGGGGCCATAGTTCAGTCCCCAGCACCACCTGCCATGCCAGCACCACCCCCAGGGCGGGCTGAGCCAGGACCCCCACACATACACAAGTAGGAAAAGGAAGCCAGGTATGGTGGTGCGTGCCTGGAATCCCAGTGCTAAGGAAGCTGAGGAAGAAGGATCACTATGAGCTCCAGGTTAGGCTAAACTACATAGTGAGATTCCACCTCAAAGAAGAGAGAAGAGAGGAGAGGGACAGGGAGGGGAGCAGAGGGGAGGGGAGGGAAAAAATAAAAACAGTATAGTGAATCAGATCTATCAGCACATGCTCAGAATATGATGCTTTAATCTTATAATTTCATTCAACTCCAAACCCTAGAAAGTGTAAGTCAAATTATGTTTAAAGTTTTCAATAAGGAACCCATGGCTCAGAAATGTTAAATAACTAACTCCCGAAGCCTCAGAATGGGGAAGAGCTGGGACTGAAGCCCATGTCTACCCGAGTACATATTCCATCTGGCAGGTCCTAGAAATTTGATGAAGTCAGGCATGGTGGCTCACAGCTATTAATTCTAGCACCTTGAGAGGCCAAGGCAGCAGGACTTAGTGGGACCCCCCCCCATTTCAAAAATTAAAAAACAAAAGACTTGACGAAGAAAAATGATGACTGCACCAAGATTTTCATAATCAGAAGCAAAGCAAACAAGTTATACTAGGCTACAGGGATAATTTTCCCATCAGTATTACTTCATTTTCAAAGGTAACTGAGAAAAAAGTTAACACAAATCCTGGTAAGTATTCTCAGAAGACTCCTCAATTGCCCAGGACTAAGCCATCAATGGATATCAAGTCTTTCCATTACAGTCAGCACAAGAAGTCAAAACCCCACGAATGGTTATTGTGTTCTTCTAAGCATAGGATTGAGAGCTCGGAGTGCCTGTAAGGAATACGAAATTACACGTCTCACAGAGGCAGATTGGCACTTTCCTAGCCTACTTAGCTCTTCCATGACTGGACCAATAAGGAGGGCTGTGCTAATAAGAGCTTGACAAAAGCAGGACATAGGATAATATGGTCTACAGGTTCTCCACTAGGGGGCAATACTACTCTGGTACACTGCACATGGCTACTGATAAAGGCTGTTACATTTACAAGGGACTGCATTTTGCAGCATGTCTCTCATTCTACAAAAGAGGAAAACTCAGAGGCTGAGGATCCTTCTTCTTCTGGATCATTGCGAGTTCAAGACCAGCCTGGGCTACAAAGGGAGCTCAAGGCCAGCCTGAGCTGCATAGCAAGACCCTGTCTAAAAAAGAGGAAACTCAAAATTCCATAATATCATCAGTCTTTTAGGTGGCAGACCAACATCTGAAGCATCTTAGGCACTTGGCTGCCTACCGAGGATGACCAAAGCATTCCTGCAAACTATAAAATTCTGCTGTAAAATACAAGAACAGAATCCCTGACTTCCAAAAGCATACATATTCCCTATGCCAAATCCTTTTTCTGGCCACAGCTATTTGACTTTCTCTTCCTTAAAGTCCTATGGCACTTAGATTGGGCCAGACAATAATCAATTTTTAAAATTCATTTTAATGAGAAAAAAGATAAAACAGCAATACAATGGTTTTGAAACAAGTCAGTAGGATGGTTACAATAATTAACACAATGTATATTGTTGTCTTCATAGTAGTTATTCAGAGGACAAGATTCAGACCTGATAACTTGTCTAAACAATATTAGTACAAACTTTCATTCTCAATGAACTAAGAAAAAGTAGTTAGCTGTGTTTCTAATACTAGAAGAAAATATAGCATATTTTATAAGTAGATTGTAAGCCAAAGATATAGTATGAATCATGAAACAAAAATTATCATTAAATAATATTCAGAAAATTATGATTTTTTTTTTTTCTGCACTGAGGTTCAAACTCACGACCCTACACTTGCCAGGCAGGCACTTGTGCCATGGAACTATCTCCCCAGCTCCAGAAAACTAATTAAATATTAATTAAAAATTAAATTAAATATTTCAAAACAATATTCCAAAATTCCAATCAAATTGTGAGTCAAACTTAGAGGCCAATTAACAATCAATTATAATTGACCTATTCCCATTATTTTCAAAGATAATTTTCTCACAGTAGGTAACTGCTGCTAGCTTCCTGAAGCAAGTACTTCCTGAATGTTCAGAGCACACTGTACTTATTTTAATTCAGCACTCAGCAATGGGTAACACTAAAATTATGCTTGGAATGCCCTGCCATTCTTGTCTTTCGGATTTGTGCTGCTTCTAATGTAATTTCAGTTACTGCTATACTTTCTTTCAAGTAAATGATTGGCTTACAAAAAAACAAAAAGGCATTAAATGAGAGTAAGAGACTAAAACAAACAAAAAAACAAAAAACATCAGCACTCATCTGCATGAGGCTCACTATCCCAGGAGAAAGCTCTTTCCACAATGACTGTTACCCTCATGTGTACTGCTTTGAAAAGCCCTGCATAATACCTCATAAATACCAGCAGACCAAACTTTTTTCCTAAGCCATAACCAACTCTGTCACTGAAATGGTCTGGATTCAAACAATTCAGTTATATGTAACTACGCACTCTTCAAAACACAAGAATCCATCTGCTAAAGAATCTCTAGACATGCTGGGAGGCTGAGACAGGAGAAGGACTGTGAATCTCCTACATAGTGACTTCAAGAGGAGAGGAAAAGGAAGAAAGGAGGAGAAAGAAGAAGGTAGGAGGAGAAGGAGGAGGAGGAGGAGGAGGAGGAAGAAGAAGAGAAAGAGGAAGAGGAAGAAGAGAAGAAATGGAAAATTTTATTTTATTTTTTTTCTTGTTTCAGAACTGTTGCTTGTTTATTTTTTTTATGTCCAGCTCAGCCTGCCCTGAGGGCAGGGCTGGTGCAGCATGTGGTGCCGGGGATGGAACCATGGTCCCTGCAGCCGCCTAAGCTTTCCTAAGCAGGCACTTTAGACCACTGAAACATCCTGCTGGGCCCTGGAAAATTTTTAAAAAAGAAGAAAAAAGGCCTATTTCACAGTACAAAAGCCCTAGGTTCAATCCCTATCACTAAAGCAAATTAAAAAAAAAACAAAAAAACCCAAAAAAACAAAAACAAAAAAACCACGAGAAGATTCTCAAGGCAAGCCAAGGCAACCAACTGATTTATTCCCCACCAGGCCTCCACAAACAGCAAGAAATGGAAAGATCATCTAGTCTAACACAATCAAGGCAGAGACCACAGAAAGATATCTAAGGACAAGTCCATTTGCTCCTGGTGGTAAAGGGGGGACATGAATCACAGATCCAGTCACAAAAGCTGAAAAGGTCCAGATAAGGGCTGGGGAGATCGCTCAGGGCCACAAGTGCCTGCCTGGCAAGTGCAAGGTCCTGAGTTTGATCCCTGTTTCCGGAAAAAAAAAAAAAAAAAAAAAAAGTCAGATAATATTGCCAAGCTTAGGGCTGCAGGAAAAGTTTAAGAAGCTTATTTATTCTTTCATGGACATTTGGTAGTTCACACAATGGGTAGTAGAAAAGGAGCTGAAATTCACTGAAAGGAGCAGAGCAGGAGCTAGAATGCAGCAGCTTGATGACTTCTAGGCACTCAAGAAGTTGCTAAAGACAAAGCTGCTCCCAAAGGAGCTCCAGAACCAGGCCTCCCAAATCCTTCAGTGGCCAGCGACCTGCCAGTTTCCCCAGTGCCCTCGTGCTTCCTGTGTCTCCAGGGTTATCTGGTCCCCCTAAATAACCAGGTCCTGGAAGTTGCTCGAGCCTGCCAGACCCCTGGTGTTTCCAGCTCCCTCAGCTCCCACAGTACCCGTAGCATTCTCAGGCCGCTCAGTTTCCAAGGTCCGTCTGATCCCAGTGCCCCTTCTTTGCTCGGGCAGCCCAAATTACCCCAGGGCCCTTGCCTTGCCCCAAACCCTCAGGGCCCCGAGCCTTCCAGGCCCCTCAAGGTAGTTCCCCAGGCTTCCCAACCCTCTAGCACCCGCGAAGCTCAGGAGTGCACTGTGTACATCCTGGAGCAGCAGAGACAGCTGGAGGAGCTATTTGCCAAGATGCATTACCCAACCTGGGAGCAAAGGGAAGAGATGGCACAAAATATAAGTGTGTCTAAGGAAAATGTAAAGGTGTGCTTCAAGAACCAGCGATCCAAGATGAGACGGGAACAGCGGGAGCACAGCCTGGTGGGAACCCGCCTCTAGCCAGGTCTCTGGCCCTCGAACCAGGCCCTTCTCTGGCTCAGCTACCTTGTTGGACCAGCACCAGTCCCCTGTGGACGCAGCTGCAGTGCTTCAGGGGTCTGAAGGTTTCCAGGTCTCCGCTCAGGACCCTTCTGGTGTCCTCCCAGCAGAGGTGTCCAACCTCTCCAACTACCCTCACCAGGCACCCAGCTCAGCCTCAAGACCCCTTTTTCCTGACATCTTGTCAGGTCTATTCCTGTCAGGCTTATCTCCAGATTCTCTAAAGTTCAGGCACCTCTGAGGATCTCATGGACTCTGTCAGACCCTTATAGTCGGAAGCCTTTGTGTGCATGGACACTGGGAGTCCATGGCACTCCTGGACCTGTAGCAGGAGGGCTAAGTGCCTTGTACTCCCGTGGTGTAGCCCACCCAGGACAGGCTGGGCAAGAAGCGAGGACCCAGGCTTCAGTGCCAAGGTCTGGAGCCACATTCTGTCTACCCATACATGATGCTGGGTGCCCCGTGCCCTTCTGGCAGAGCCCTGTACAACCTGGGTACTTCAAGGCCTGGAAAATTTACACTCGAAATCCTCCCCTGGGTTCTGTCTTTGCTTCCCCACAGCTGAGCAGCAGACAACTGCTTTGACTATGAAGACTTCCCATTTTGTGTCTTCAGACTTTACCTCATCTAGCAAAGGAATGTAAACATTACCTACCATACACATGTTGTAAGAAAGAAAAGTGTTGTAAGGAAATTGTACAAATACACGTGAATTTTGTATAACATTGTTTTGGGAAAAAAAAAAGAAATTCACCAAACTGACCAGCTAGGTGTCAGGTGCCTTTCATGTTCTTTCACTGAATCTATGTCAAGAAAAGGACTGTAGATCTACTACTACAGTAGGTAGGTAGGTAGGAAGGAAGGAAGGAAGGAAGGTAGGAAGGAAGGAGAGAGAGAGAGAGAGAGAGAGAGAGAGAGAGAGAGAGAGAGAGAGAGAGAATGGCTCATGGTTAAAAACCATTTCACTGCTATAGAGTTTCTCCTTCCTGAGGGCAGTCAGCAAAAAGGAACTTTACAAAGTTGAGTTTACAATCAGAGCTGTGTTTTGGTGTATCTGTTGATAACAAATGACAGGCTAAGTCATGCTGTAGGCAAAATAGGACTTGTGATGAAAATGCTGACACCCACGGCAAAAAGGGACATGCACAGCTCAGGAGCAGAGGAACTGTCAGAGCGCTCCTCTGTGGGACCCTCACTGCCTCCATTTTCCAAATGCACAGTCAGACAGTGAGTCCCTGTAGAAGCTACTCCAATTCATGGAGCCAAAGGAGGAAGAAAAGGCTTGACTCACACACGCAGTCTGAAAGATGACCCCTTCTCAAGGGCAACAGCGAGAAAATGGAGTGCTTACTACAGAACATATGGGATCAAAATACTTTTCCTTTTTTTTTTTTTTGCGAGACTGGGGTTCAAACTCATGACCTTGCACTTGGCAGTCAGGCACTTGTGCCACAGAGCTATCTCCCCAGCCCCCACTTTTACTTCTGAGAGTATAAACAGTCTTCCTCCTTGAGGAATTCAAACTACATGATGTTATACTTCTCTAATATGACAAGCATTTTAACTTTCAAATAACAGCTCACTGATATTCAGACTCTGATTACTATTGAACTTTACAAGATCATATGTGATCTCTGAATTATGAGTCCACGTGTAGGGCAGATGTGTTGGATGTGAAAAAAGTTGAAGAAATGTTCTTCCATTTTTAATCTTAGCTCTGATGTCAAAGGGTCTAAAATCTCTGGGAATAAATCCATTATCTCAAGGGCCTAAAATTAAGTATCTTAAATACTCAACATACACTTGATACTCTCGGGCAGTTATACAGGGAACACAGTGCCTCTACTACCCATGTCCTTGTCAACAGGCATTATTAGGCCCGAGACAGCCAGCAAGGTTTAAGAGGCCAGCCACAGACTGAGAAAGGACTTGTCTTCAGCGTGTGTCATTCCTAGTCCTCCTCTGCCTCAGTCTGGTTTGGTGTTTAGGGGCTAGGAGTGGGGTCATTAAGGAAAGTTGTGGGGAGCAGTCTGTGGTGGTTCAGAAGCAGAACCTTAGAGCTGTGTTGTAACCATGTGCGTAAAGGAGGGTTAAGACATGCCAGACATCCAAAGCAGGAAGTAGGCAAAGGAAGCAATGTGGTTTTTATTTTCTGCTAGGGATTCCCCTCTTGGGTTAAGCAGAAGGTCAAAAAAGATAAAGCCCCTTTCCCAAAGCTCAAAATTCCAGGAAGCTTAGGGGTCTATAATACGTGACAGTGGTGTGCACAACATTCTATATGTAAAGCCCTGTTTTGGAGAGGAAAAGATAGGTGTCAAGGCTAACAGCATTGGTGCCTGTTATTTAATAAATGCTCCTTAATAACAGCCAAGCACAGGTCTGGTGAGAAAGCTCAGCAGACTAAGTACCTGCTTAGGCAAGTGCAGGGACCAGGGTTTGATTCTGGTATCACATGCAGTGCTGATATGCTGAGCCCACCACTGAGTCTGAGCGTGGTGGTGCACTCCTGTAATCCAGTGCTGGGGAGGCTGAAAACAGGAGGATCACTACAAGTCTCAGCTGTGTAGTGAGACCCTGAACCAAATACATTAAAAAAAAAAAAAAAAAATTTAGCCAACCACATTAGACAACAAAGTTACAACATGTAAAACTCATACAGTAGAAGCAGAAGGAATGCTTGCTTAGGAAATGGTTCATAGACTGGGCTTGGTGGCATACCCTCGTAGTCCCAGCACTTGGGAGGCTGAAAACAGGAAAATCACTATGAGTCCCATCTGTGTAGTGAGACCCTACAGATCTTGTACTGAATGAAAGGAAGAAAGGAAGGAAGGAAGGAAAGAAAGAAAGAAGGAAGGAAGGAAAGAAAGAAGGAAGGAAGGAAGGGGCTCATGGTCAAGAATGGCTGTAATAACCAAAACATTAAAAATCATTTCACTGCTGGGCATGTGGCACATGCCTATAATCCAAGCACTTGGGAGACTGAGGCAGGAGGACCAGTGCGAGTTTGAAATCAGCCTGGGCTACAAAAGTGAGCTCAAGGCCAGCCTGATCTGCATAGCGAGATCCTGTCTCAAAAAGAAAAAAAGAATATATATTACTTATTTTCACTCCTTATATAACTACATTTTTAGTGTTTTTACACCTTACAACAGCAGTTTAACAGATATTATTTTATTTAAACATAATTAAGATTCTTCTCATGATGAAAGTTTAAAAAGACTTTCAAGCCTTTAAATTTGTCACATAAACATGCCCTCCTGCTCTATTTCATTTAATGAAACTAGCCTGGAAAAACAAGCAATTAAAAGTCTACCAGCAGTGGCTCTCCATGCAGCAGATACCATCTGCTCCTATTTATTACCTCTAAATAACTCTTTTTAAAAACACATACATACATACATACATACATACATACATACATTTATTTATTTATACCGAGTCTTGGGCTTGTAGTGATCTCCCACCACACCTGGTTTTGGGGCCTACTTGGTGAGCTCAGGGTTCCAGGGCCAGCAAGGCATGTGATACAGAGGATGGAACCCAGGTCCTTGTGCATGCCACACAGGTGCTTAGACCACTGAGCTATTTCCCCAGCCCTCCAAATAATTCTTATCTTCTTTCATTCCCTTGAATACTTAACCAAGGAAAAAGAGGAAAGACCCAAAGAGCTGTAACTGCTCTCCTGCTACATACGTCCCACTGCAGAAAACACTAGTCACTTCAATCTTCTGTTTTTGGACACTTCCCCTCTGAAGTCCCAGCAAACAACAGCAACTGCTCTAGTTTTATCATTCTAGAGATTTAGCTCTGGCTGAAGTCATAAATATTCCAGACAAAGCTTCTATCTGTGTAGGATGCTGGAAAGCAGGGAGCACATGCTGCTGCCAAGGACCTGAGCAGGCAGGACGTAAGACACTGCAGCCAACTACTGAGCAACACTTGCATTACTTAAAACAACGTTCCCTCATTTATTTAATTCACATTTCCTGCATCCTACCTCTTTATGAGCTCAGACACTATTTGGCTGGGTAAAAATGTCTATCTTTCTGTAAATATCAATTGTATACTCTCCAACTGTCCCTGTGGTTTCTCAAAGGTGCTCTTTGTCTGAAGAAGCATTCTGTACTATTCCCTGTCTCTCAGACAGAGATGAGGAAAGCGACAGCTAGGGTGGTATAGCACTTGCTTGGCTTAAGGGTGGCCCTGGGTTAGACTCCAGCACACCCTTCTCCCCAGCCAGGCACTCCGCTGCCCTACGGTCACTGACACAAGCACCACTCTGCCCCTCTGCAGCACTCCCTGTCCACGTCCCATCTCTACTTGGTAGCACCATCTTGAGCCTCTTGAAGTGTTTTCTATCTTCCTGTCCTTGTCTTTAAAGGCTGGAATTATTTTATTTTTTAATTTTTTTTTAATTTTTTATTTTATTTTCTTGTTTCAGAACTTTTGTTTGTTTGTTTATTTATTTTTATGGCTGGCTCAGCCTGCCCTGAGGGCAGGGCTGGCACAGCATGTGGTGCTGGGGATTGAACCGCGGTCCCTGCAGCCTCCTGCAGGCGCTTTAGACCACTGAGCCATCCTGCCAGGCCCCAAGGCTGGAATTATTTTAATTGAAAGCTATTTTTTTGTACTGTTGTTTCTCAACAATACCACAGTTGTTCAGCACTGAGTCTACGCTTAGCAGTAGGTTCTATCTTAGGAGTTAAAAACAAATCACTTTTATTAGCTTGGCTGTGAACACATAACTGAATCTCAGCTTTTAAAAAGTGTTAACTGTTGCTATTTGGTTAAGAGAGCTTTACCACACCCACAGACATTTGTATAGCATAGCTCGTTCAGTCCTTTGGTGGACAGCACAGCCAGAATTACTACACAAGGTTATTAACAACTTTCTGATTCAATATGAGCATGCTGTTTATCATGTGACTGATGAGAAAACCAGTCTTCTGGGCAAGGCACAGGCCAGTGGCCTAACAGAACCCTCATGCGATGGAGTGTGCTGTGCCCTCCCCCAACTACCAGTAGCAGCACATACCTCTTCATAATTTTTTGCTTCCACTCCGTGTTTCATGTCTAGGATCACGAGTTGGTCAGGTATCCGCCCTGTGCCTGAGTAAGAAATCAAAAGATTCATTGTGTAGAATATTTAAAATTCCGGGAAATCATCCGCCCACCCTTCCTTTCACTAACTCTATCTTCTCCATAGAGGGAAACAGCCACAACTCCTCCCCTACTCAGCTGCAGAAAATTCCTGGCTCTGGCTGAAGTCATAAATATTCCAGACAAAGCCTCTATCTGTGTAGGATGCTGGAAGGCAGGGAAGAACACGCTGCTGCCAAGGATCTGAGCAGGCAGGATGTAAGACACTGCAACCAACTACAGAGCGACAGAATAGAGGAGGGAACAACAGGCCCGTCGGACAGGAAATACAGTTCCAAGGTCCCAACCACATGACATGCGGTGGCATACAGATCAGCAGGCACAGGTCCCTACTTAGGCTGAAAATGCACATTTCCATATCTGAAGACAAGTCCCTGTTCAACTGAGAGGCCATGCTCAATTAGGATTACTGGGTAGACACTAAACTTGGCTTTACTTATCACAGACCTTAGTGTTACAAAAATGTAACTTTTTAAATTCCACTTTAATTCAATTATTTTCATCAATGTAAGGCCTATTTCAAAGGTTAAGAAAATGTTTTAGGGCTATTCCCATAAAGCTCTTACAAGTTAAAGAATTTTGGGCTGGCAAGATAGCTGAGCAGGCTAAAGTGCTTGCTTAGGTATGCATAGGCAACCACAGGGACTGTGGTTCAATCCTCAGCACCACATGCTGTGCCAGCCCCACCCCAGGGTGGGCTGAGCCAGTCATAATATATATATATATATATATATATATATATATATATATATACACACACACACACACACACACACACACACACACACATAAAAAGCTCAAGGAAAAAAGTTATAGTGACAGCATAATTCACAGGAATGCGTCTTAGAAAAATGCCCATTTGGTTTTGTGTTCATTCTATTTCTTTTTCTTTCTTTTTTTTTTTTTTTTTGGTGGCTGGTTCAGCCCACCCTGAGGCAAGCCTGGCATAGTGAAGAACTTGTGGATGGACTAGAAAGGTAAATTTCTTTCTCTTTTACTTTTGTTTTTCTTTTCCGAGACAGGGTCTCTTTCACAGTTCAGGCTGGTCTAAACTCTCTTTATAGCCCAGGTTGATCTGGAACTTGCTGTGATCATCTGGCCTTAGCCTCCCATTGAGACTGCCATGTTTTCCACTGTCCCTGGCTAGAAAGGTTTATTTATTACTTATTTATTTAGGTCTTTCTGAGACAGGGTCTCACAACACACTTCACACTGGGTTTGAGCTCACTTTGTAGCTTAGGCTGCTCTCAAACTTGTAATGAGCCTCCTGCCTCAGCCTCCTAAGTGTTGGCATGTACCATCATGCCAAACAGAATAGTCAATTTTAAAGCAAAAGAGACCAGGGCTACAAAGTGGCCTCAAGTGACCTCAACTTGAACTGCACAAGACCCTGCCTCAAAAAAAGATTTAGAGCAGTCTCCGGTTAACAGCAAAATGGAAAGGTGGGTACAGAGATGTATCCTAGTTCTTACCAGAGTGGTGCTGGGTTATAAATGATGAACCCACACGGACCCAGCATTACCCCTCAGCACCCACCGTGCACATCAGGCGTACACTCAAGAGTGATGCTGCGATGGATGCACAGCGGTGGGCACCCGCCACTGCAGCAGCACAGACTATTTTCATTGTCCTCAAAATCCTCCGTGCTCTACTTGGTCAGTCTCGATCTCTTTCTCCTTCCCTATACCAGGAATCAAACTTGGGACCTTGTGCTTGCCAGATAGGCACTTATGCCACTGAGCTAACTCCCTGGCCCTTACTTGGTCAATCTTTTACTCCACCTGGACAATCCTTTAAAAGATGCTGCAAAGGCTACAAGGTATCAGGACTCCCTAACAGAATACACAAAAATCAAAATGAAACGAAATCAAGTGCCAGCTATAGCACAGGACACAACAGAGCTGGAGAGGCTTAATCTAGAGGAGACATTTGAGCTACAGTGCTTACCTTTGCTCTCAAAACATACTTCAAACATGTCGTAATCTTCAGTAGTAAAGGCAAACTTCCCCTTGGATGCATCCTCCTTAGAGTATAGAATATGGCCAGCAGAATCTGTGATCTAAAATAAAAAAGTAAGTGAAACTGGGAGCAAATAGCATGTAACATATAACCTGAATCCTAAAGGATCAATTTCATTTGGGGTAGAAGAGACAGCAAATATGAGGGCCTCAGGCAGAATGCACAGAAGCTAAGAAAACTACCAGAATTTTTGGGTGTTTTGGATCAATGCAAATGAGGGTTAAAGAATGCTCTCAAGCAGAACATAGCACTGTTCAGTCTGCATTCTCCAGCACAGAGCCATCAGCAGGCAGCCACAAGATAGAGACCTGAAAGTCAGCAACAGCTAAACAATTTTCAAGGGAAAATTTAGTCCTAAACATTCATAAAGAATTTCTGGTCACTGGCTATTTTCTTCTAAATAATCAAGAGAAACAGCATACAAAAGAACTATTTGAGAACCTTAGTTACATACATATAGGAGGGGAAAGTCTAGGAACTAGATAAATCACAAAGTAATGTGCTGTGCCACTCCTTTCCTTAGAATAAGCACTGCACACACCTTGATAGTCACTTCCCTACTCTGCAGCCTTCAACAAACATAGTGACAACTCTTTTTTCCTTTTTTTTCAAAGAATTTATTTTATTTATTTATTTTTTCTTGTTTCAGAAACTTTGTTTGTTTATTCACTCATTTTTATGGCCAGCTCAGCGCACCCCGAGGGCAGGGCTGGCGCAGCATGTGGTGCCGGGGATGGAACCGCGGTCCCTGCAGCTGCCCAAGCTTTCCTAAGCAGGCACTTTAGATCACTGAGCCATCCCGTCGGGCCCCGATAGTGACAACTCTTAACAGCAAAGATGAAATTCAAAAAGCTATACACTGCAGAAATAAACTGACTTTCACCTTCCAAGCTGATGTGAAAATCTAAACTTGAATTTGATGCCTATGAATAAAAGTTGCAAACATACAATTTATCAAAAACAAAAACCCAACCGAAGGGCCAGCCAGATAGCTCAATGGACTGAAGTGCCTGCTTAGCAGAGTGCAGTGGCCAGAATTTGATTCCTAGTGTGCCTTGCTGCCCCTGGCTCCAGGAGCAGTGACTGAGACTGGGCTTGGTGGTGTGCACTTGTACTCCCACCTCTTGGGAGCTGAGCAAAGGTAGATCACTATGAGTCCGATCTATGCAGTGAGACCCTGCAGACCATGAACTAAATACAAAAGAAAGTAGAAAAAAAAAAAAAAAAAAATCTGCGGAAAATCCAATCCAAAGAAACAGGATTTCTCCATGTGGAATTTGGATAAAACTGGTTTTTACATTTGCTTACTTAAGTTTAATTCTTTAGGTGGGGCAACGCTGGCTCATGTCTATAGTTCTGGCACTCAGAAGGCTGAGGCAGGAAGACCACTGAGATTAAGGCCAGCCCGGGCTACAGAATAAGTTCAAGACCAGCCTCCACTGAATAGCAAGATGCTGCCTCAGTTGAATTATTACAGGAGAAGGTAAAGTAACATATTGGTAGAAATACTTAAGTGTAGGTGAAACCAACTAAAGAGAACAGGGATAGGCATCACTTTAGTGCAGAACAATCACAATGTAATGTCATCATCTCTACTCTGAGGCAGGGAAAGAGACCAAGTCACCAGCCTAGGCCAAACCAATTTAACAGAGTTTTCACAATTTGATACACATTTGTCTAACCATTTATTCCCTAGAAAAACATTATCCTTTTATTTTCTCCTAAGATAATAAAAATGTCCTTCAAAAATTGTTTTTAACTTTAGAAGCAGTCTTACATCATAAAATGGCCTAAATCCAGGTCATATAACTCTTTTTTTTTTTTTTGTCTTATTGAGACAGGGTCTCGCTATGCAGTTGAGGCTGGCCTTGAGCTCACTTTTTGTAGCCCAGGCTGGTCTCGAACTCGCATCGATCCTCCTGCCTCAGCCTCCCAAGTGCTGGGATTACAGGCGTGCGCCACCACGCCCGGCTAGGTCACATAACTCTTATTAAAGCATTGGTTTAAAAAACATTCCTCATGGAGTGCTTTACAAAATGAGTATTAAGCACAACATGATTTTTTTGTAACAATCCACATTTCCAAAATACACTCAGGAGAAAAATTGTTTAAATTTCCTCTACCATGCAGTACTGTACTACAATCACCTTTGTTCTTTGACATCTACAAAATTGTTAGATCCATTCTAGGGAAAGCTAACTGGGTCATTAGAGGCTGAAGGTAAGGGACCCTAGCCTTTTGTCAGTATGAAATTTACCTCCCAGAACTAGTTTGTGACAGTCCTAACTTATACAGGCTGTGGGATGTTCTAACATATCCTAAGGTTTTTCTAAAATTAGTAGGTTTCTTATCTAGTTCATGCAACTTTTCAGTTATTTAGGAACAAAGTCATTATTAGTCTTTTTTTTTTTTTTTTTAAATGTATTTGATACAGGATCTCACTATGCAGCTTGGACTCATCCTCCTGTTTTCAGCCTCCCCAGCACTGGGATTACAGGTGTGCGCCACTGTGTCTGGACTGGGTCATTGGCTCAGCGCATCCAGGGGTGTGGCTGGGTAGCATTGTGGTGCTAGGAATCAAGCCTGGTCCCTGCAATTGCCTAAGCAAGTGCTTAGTCCCCTGGGCTATCTTGCTGGCCCTGTCATTATTAGTCTTATAAAATTAAACAAAAAAATCACATTCCCTTATCTCAGTACCATTACATAAACCAGGGGGTAGCTAAAATTAGGGGATACGAAACTGGGACAAACTCAGTGACTGACTAGAGCTGGCAAACTCTAATATGCTGAAATGATGGTTTTTAATTTCTTTTAATTAAAATGTTCTGATTACAGATTGCCTTGAAAGATCATCTGGCTTCTCAGGAATTAAAAGAGTGCACTTTTTCTTCTTAAATTCTCCCAGAGTGCTACCTTGGTAATAAGCTGAAAACCTGCTGCTTTCACTAACACTAACAGCAAGCCCTAAAAGATTATGTTAACAATAAAAATACTTGGATCATAAAGTTCTCACTTGACCACAGGTAGTATCATCCTGTAAAATTTCCCCATCTGACATCAAGGAATGGGAAGTAATAAGAATGTTTCTAGGAAACACCGTTAGGAGGGGCCTGGCAGGATAGCTCAGTGGTCTAAAGCACCTGCTTGGGAAAGCTTGGGCGGCTTGAGGGACTGCGGTTCAATCCTCGGCACCACATGCTGCGCCAGCCCTGCCCTTGGGGCGCGCTGAGCCGCCATAAAAATTAGTGAATAAACAAACAAAGGTTCTGAAACAAGAAAAAAATAAAAAATAAAAATAAAAAGAAACACCATTTGGAGGAAAAAACAATCAAAGTTCGCACCTTAAAAGGAAGAAAAGTGTTAATTGTAATACAGAGTAGCTTATGCCAAGCATACGTAAACACTCACACTGAATTGTCAAGTGAGTGAGAAGACAGGTTCCTGAGAAAATGAACCATTCAGAACTAGATTTTTCCTGGACCACTCTTTGCAGCAGTTGCACACAAGCTCTTGAGCAGGTCCAGCTCCTGCAGCCTGCCCAATTCCTCTGCCAAACAGCCAATACTCTCTCTGCCCACCTCAAAGGGATCTTTAAGTAGCTAAGATCAATAAAGCACTCAGGAATAAAACGGAGGAAAAAATAACTGTGTTTCAAGAACTTGAGTGAGCAAGTGATATCTGCACATTTTTGGAAGCCAATATTAAAAGACAAACAACAAAAAACTTAGCTATGCTTATTTGTCTTATTTATTTTGAGGCCAATTTTCCTGGAACTAAATTTAAATGATTTTTCAGGAAAGTCCTCATTATTTTCAACCACAATCTTTACTACAGATACAAAAACAGTTCAATGGCTGGGCATGGTGATACAGGCCTGTAATGCAGGCACTGGGAAGGCTGATCCCATTGAGAGTTCAATTCCAGCCTGGGCTGTGAAGTAAACGCCAGGCCAGCCTGAACTACATAACAAGACCCTGTTACAAAAAGACCACACACACACACACACACACACACACACACAGAGTTCAAGTGGTGTTTTCAGTGACCCCTCTGTACGATGACTGACCTAACCCATGCAGAGTTGGGATCTGTGCAGTGGCTGGGTTTTCTACCTCACCCCTTTGCATTACTGTGCTCCTTCCATCCTAACTCATCTATATGCCACTCACAGAATTCCAACTTTAAGAAGGCTGCAAGAAGAATGGGACTACTTCTGGCCAACTGTGTGTGTATGTAGGAAATGTCTTCACTATCTACCTGGATCTAGGCCTCTAATACCATCTTATAATAAAAGGAACCAGGGATCTTTGCAGAAATGTCAGATTTCTGCTAGGACTAAGGCAAGAAATATACAACATGAGAATAGAGCATCTTGTGTCAGAGTACTAAAAAAAAAAAAAAAAAAACGGGGAGAGGCTTTTAGATTAGCTCAGTGACTTAAGTGCCTGCATGGGCAATCCCAGTGGTTTGATCCCCAGACCCACCTTTGAGGCAACCTTAGACAACAACAACAACAACAAAAAAAAAAAAAAAAAAAA
>PVJA010017050.1:0-20111 GCA_004027025.1 Myocastor coypus | reverse complement strand
CACTGGTATAAATGGTTGAACATACATATGGGAAAGAAAATGTGAATCTGAGCTAGCTATATTTTTATTTTTATTTTTTTTGCTTTTTGAGACAGGGTCTCACTGTGCAGTTCAGGCTGGCTTTGAGCTCACTTTTGTAGCCCAGGCTGGTCTCGAACTCACAACGATCCTCCTGCCTCAGCCTCCCAAGTGCTGGGATTACAGGCGTACGCCACCACGCCCGGCTTGAGCTGGCTATAGTATAGTGAATGGCACATGCCTGTGCTCCCAACACTCAGGAGGGAGGCTGAGGCAGGAGGATTGCCATGAGTTCAAGGCCAGCCTAAACCACATAGCAAAGGGCAGGGGATATATTTAGCAGCACAGAGCCTGCCTCACAAGCAGGAGGTCATGAGTTTGATTCCTAGTACAAAAAGAAAAGAAAAGAAAGGAAAAAAAAAACAAAAACCAGAAGGTAGGAGACATGAGAGGGCCTCTGTTGTAGCTGCTTAATTACATAAGCCCCTGTTGAGAGAGAAAGATCTCCGGCAGAGCACTCTCAATTTACATAAAATGCGATACCTTCAACAGCATGAAGCACATCCCCACTCTGTACAACCCCCTACCCACCCTAAGCATGGGCTGCACAAAGTGACTTCCTTCGAAAGAACACAGTATATAACGAACAACACAACAGTGGAGCAACCTGGCAAACGCAATTCAGCCAGATAAAGTTTAACATAAACAGTAATGAACCATGTTGATAAGATGTGATTAAAATATCTAACCTCTGTGGTCTTATTCTTTTTTTTTTTTGTCTTTTTTTTTTTTTTTTAAGACAGGGTCTCGCTATGCAGTTGAGGGTGGTCCTGAGCTCACTTTTGTAGCCCAGGCTGGTCTCGAACTCGCACCAATCCTCCTGCCTCAGCCTCCCGAGTGCTGGGATTACAGGCGTGAGCCACCACGCCCGGCTGTGGTCTTATTCTTGAAAACTACAATCTGCTTATGATGAGAAAAACACTGCACCCTAGGGCCAAGCACGGACTGGGGTTCAGTCCCCAGCACCACATGTTGCCCAGACCTTGGCCCCGGCACACTGAGCCAGCCACCAAGACTGGGCACGGTGGCCCATGCCTGTAATACCAGCACTGGGGAGGCCAAAAGCAGGAGAATCACTATGAATCCAAGCTGCATAGTGATACCCTGTAACAAATACACTGGAGGAGTGGGGGAGAACGCAGCCACGCTACAATATATTCCACCACTACCACTCAAAACCCACCAGGTCACCAGACACAAGGAAAATCTGAGAAACAAACACATACAAAGAGCCCGGGAAATATGATTAAATGTATCCAAGATGGAATTTTTAAGCAAAAACACAGACATTAGGTTAAAAAGAACTATAGAAACCCAAATCAAATATGAACTTTAATTAGTAATAATGTATCACCACCAACTGTGACATTGTATGGTATATAATGTACTGTATTAACAATAGTAGATCCTCAGCATGGGCTATATGGAGACTTCATTATCTTTATTTTCTTAAATCACGAACTTCAAAAGTCAAGTCTGATGGGGCCTGGCAGGATGGCTCAGTGGTCTAAAGCACCTGCTTAGGAAAGCTTAGGTGGCTGCAGGGACTGCACTTCAATCCCCGGCACCACATGCTGCGCCAGCCCTGCCCTCAGGGCAGGCTGAGCCAGCCATAAACATAAATAAACAAACAAAAGTTCTGAAACAAGAAAACAAATAAAATAAAATAAAATAATTCTGGGGCCTGGCGGGATGGCTCAGTGGTCTAAAGCGCCTGCTTGGGAAAGCTTGGGAGGCTTCAGGGACCACGGTTCAATCCTCAGCACCACATGCTGCGCCAGCCCTGCCCTCTGGGGGGTGGGCTGAGCCGGCCAAAAAAAGGAGTGAATAAACAAAGGTTCTGAAACAAGAATAAAAATAATAAATAAGCCAGGCGTGGTGGCGCACGCCTGTAATCCCAGCACTTCGGGAGGCTGAGGCAGGAGGATCGGTGCAAGTTCGAGACCAGCCTGGGCTACAAAAGTGAGCTCAAGGCCAGCCTGAGCTGCATAGCGAGACCCTGTCTCAAAAAGACAATAAATAAATAAATAAATAAATAAATAAATAAATAAATAAATAAAATAAAATTTAAAATAAAATAATTCTAAAAAAAAAAAAAAGTCAAGTCTGAGTGTGGTGGTACATGTCCATACTCTTGGCACTAGGAAGGCTGAGCATGACCATAAATTTAAGCTCAACTTGAACTATACAGCAAGACCCTATCTCACAATAAACAAGCAAATAAAAAACCAAACCAGCCAAAGCAACCAAGCAAGCAACCAACCAACTGATAAAAGATGTTTATTTTAAAAAGAATCTTAAAAAAATAAAAATAAAAAAGAATCTTAGGACTGGGGTTCGATCCCCAGCACCACATGTAGTGCCACCCCACCACCTGGCATGCTGAACCGGTGACAAGGTCTGGGAGTGGTATTACATGCCTGTAATCCCAAGTGCTGGGGAGGCTGAAAACAGGAGGCTCATGCTGCGTAGTGAGACCCTGCACAAACAAAAAAAGTAAGAATAAATCTTGCTGGTAGTAAACACCTGCAATCCCAACTACTCAGCAGGCTGAGGTAAGAGCATTACAAATTCAAAGTCAGCTGGGGCAACTTAGTAATGACACTCGCAAACTGAAAAACATAGATAGGCTGCAGTAGCATACTCCTAGATTCAAGCCCCAGTATAAAGAAAAAAAGGGGGGTACAGACTGAAAACAACAAAAAATTTGGGGCTGGGGAGATAGCTCAGTAGAATAAGCTCTTGCCTGGCAAGCACAGAGTCCTAAGTTCAATCCTCAGAACTGAAAAATAAAATAAAATGAAAATAATAAAAAAGTAACAAAAAAACTTGTCAAGACAGATGAAGTCAAACACAAAATATACTTATAGATTCTCAACTTTATGCTACTCAGAGTCAAGCATGTAAACAAGCATCTTGACGTTTTTATGGGTACACGTGAATACAGTAGTTCACTGCTAAGTCTACCCCTACTCCTGTTAAATAACTTGTGAACCGTATGTGGCACGTCTGAGTCTTCATATGGCACAGCTCACACACAGCTTTCATCTGCTGAGTCAACTTCAGAACCCACAAATTCAAGGACATGTATGTTCCCCTTGATTCACTCTTAACAACAGGAAACGTAAGTTTTGTTGGGAAGAGCAAACATCAGTTAGCTTGTAGCTTTGGTGTTGTTGGTAGAAATGTGAGCAAGTAATTTCCTTTAAATAGCTGCTCTCTGCACTTGTCTTCTTCAGGTCTATCTTAGTCTATGGTATAATACAGAGAACACAGTTATAAAACCTGAAAGCCACCCATATGTTCATTGATGAAGAAAATGTGGAATTTACACACAGTGGAGTACTACTTTGCCATAAACATAAAACTGAATCCTTGTAGGGAAATGGATGTACCCTAAGACTGCAACATTAAATGAAATAAATAGGACACATACACTTAAATATTGCACACTTTCTCTTGTGTGAGAAACCCACTGTATAAATAAAAACAAAATAAAGGACATGACAGGAAGAGATAGCTCTCAGAGGAAAGGGGGCTAAGGGGTAGAAGGGGCGGGACGGAGGTATGGGCAAAGGCATGAAGGGGTATAATGTACTGTGCAGGCACAAATTCCATACAAGGGATGTAAATATTATATACTACATATACATACTAATAAAAAAAAATAGTCACCAATCTTGTAGTCCCTGAGTAGCCAGAAGTTCTAGCATGGAATAAAAATTAAACAGAAATACCTACTTTGTTTTCTTTGAAGGAGGGCAAGCAGTGTAAAGACAGAGGTTCTAGAGTCTGGCTCTATGATCTGTACACAATAAATTTGTTTCTAAACCCCTATGTTCTTTTTCAAAATAATGACTTATTCATACTTCAAGGCTATGGTGAAGGTTAAACGCTAATGTTCTTAGAACACTGTGTCACATAACAAGCACTCAGTAAAATACTACTCTTATAGTAACTGTCGGCAGTATTGCTAATATAACAATTAATGGTAAGTCAGAATTACGTAAACACCCACACTTATAAGCCCAGCACTCCGGGAGGCTCAGGCAGGAGAACTGAAAGTTTAAGACCAGCCTGGGTAACTCAGCAACTTAGTGAGATGCTGTCTCAAAATAAAAAAATAAAAATTACTGAGCTGTGAATCAGTACAATGATCTTGGCCTCAATGCTCATGATCACACACACACACACACACACACACACACACACACACTTTTTTTTTAAAAAGGGAAACTGTTAAATAAACATTGTACATTTTTAACCATATTTCTAGTCACATAGTGCCAGGAGCAGTGTGCTGTGCTGACTCAGCCCAGCAATGCTTAGGACTGCTGCAGTCACTGCGTGGAATCAGTGAAAAGCATGCCAGATAATGCAAAGCAACTGCAGCAAGGTTCAGAAACTGAAGGAACACAAACCACCTATTCAGTCTCTTTATCTGACAAGAGCCAGCAAGGAGTCCAAAAGTGACCCTCAGTTTCTAATATGGCGCAGAAGGACCCAGCATGAGGTACGTGCATGCAAGGCTGTGTGCCTTGTGCTTCATCATGAAGAGCTTGCAAGCCTTGGTCCGATGGGCCTATTATCTGAAAACACACACAGAACAAACACCAATACAGTAAACATGCTGTAGCTTCAGACTAGGAGAATAACAGAATTACTTTCAAAAGGCTACCACAAGGTATAGAGCACTGGGTAGAACCAGTACTGGGGAGGAAAAAAAGAATAACAGCCTAGCAATTACATTTAATAGATACACAATAAATTTACCCAATCTTTCCGTCAAAATCAAGTTCAAAGTCTGTCAACTGAAATGCTGAAATTGGAGGATGCCATATAGATTTTCACCCAGAACAAATGCAAACTCAGGCCACAAGAAGTTTTTTTTTTGCACTGCCCTGACAGCTAGCTGGCTTTATTCAAGCCTGAGCCAGCTCCCCCAGAGGGTTTCCCGGCACCAGTTCGGTCTCCTGCAGCCGCCGTCCAGTAGACCTCTTCCTCCTCTACTGTCACCTGGGCTCCACGTCTGTCCAGTGGCCTCAGCCAAGACTTCATACATAGCCACTAGTTTGAAGGTTCCCTCAGGCTTGGCAGCAACCACGTGGACGAAAGTCTCGTAGAGCACAGCGCCCTTCGGCAGCCTGGTGACCAGGTCCACAGCCTCCAGGTCGGTGGGCTTGGGCACATACACATCTTTAGTGTAGCGGACTATCCCCTCCTCCAGGGTGTACAGGCACTTCCTCTTCCCCAGGCCCACATGGGCACCTGGGTGCCAGCAGAACTGGTGCTGCATCCCAAGGATGCTGCCAGCATGGACGCAGTGACCTTCCATTTTCTTTATGCCAAAGCGTTTTGCCTGGGGACTTCCCAACCAGGTTTTTGGAACTGCCGCCTGTTTTCTTGGATGCGTATCTGACAGCAAGAGCTGCAGCTGGAGGAGGGCTCGACAGGGCTGAGACAACAGAGTGCGTCCTCAGCGTCAGCGCCATCGCCGCCATGTTTGCCGCTCCGCTACTCCACAAGAAGTATTTAACAACACTAAATTCTTTTCCAATACAACTCAGTGATGATATAGCACACAGAAGTATTACTTAAGCTAAAATATGAGCACTGCTGGGCGTGGTGGCGCACGCCTGTAATCCCAGCACTTGGGAGGCTGAGGCAGGAGGATCAGTGTGAGTTCAAGACCAGCCTGGGCTACAAAAGTGAGCTCAAGGCCAGCCTGAACTGCATAATGAGACCCTGTCTCAAAAACACAAAAATAAATAAATAAATAAATAAATAAATAAATAAATAAATAAATAAAATATGATCACGAAGGCTGGGAAGCTGAGAATCGGAACAAAAATTTTCAGGTACTGACAGGACAATGGATAGATGTTCTCTTCCTGCTCCCACTGGCATTTGCTACATGAACTCAGCACAGGCAATGCGTCACGCCTGCCGGGAGGGCACTGGCAGCCAGAGAATCAGAGAGGGAAGCAGTGCATAGACCAGTCCTGCCCTAACAATACCACTGCGGGGGTGAGGCCAGATCAAATGTTTTTTTTCATACTGTTCCGAAGTTATTTACGGTAAAAACTTGCAGCATGACCCTTTTAGATACAAACAAAGCCTTGTTCCTGCCTAACAGCCAGTTCCTTGATTTCCCACATGTTACACTGAACAATGAGGCTGGGGGCACAGGATAAAGCAGATGACATCAACCTTCCTCCCGTCAGAGGCTTGTTTGGGAGCCTGAGCTTTGGTGTGTGGCCAGCTGGCTTGTGTCACAGAGGGCTCTACAGTCCAGGCTGCCTGGCTGATGTGAATATGGGACAGTGCCTTAGGGTCCACATTGTCAGCAGTTCACACAAGAAACAGCAGGGCAGCCACTGCCCCTCAGGGCTATCTATAAATTTGTTATAAATTTGTTGCTCAGTCTTTGGAAGTTACCACAAGACATGGAACAGCAATTTCAAACTCTGAACAGTTCTCTAGATCAGTTCAAAGCAGAGAAAGCTGTAGACAACCATTCACTGAATAAGCTGTAAAGGAGGTAATGTATCCTTTAACTTTTATGGAGAGTGAAATATAGTCAGGTTTTGATTGAAAATAATAAAAAATGAAGACTAGGTTGTATTTAATACAAAAACATAATTTTAATATAATTACATGCAACAGACCAATAGGTCTTTTGTACTCAACCATCTTCTCACTGATTTTTTTTTCTCACTGGGACAATAATCACACTAAACATAAATTTAAGGGAGTTATATTTTCCCCAACAGAAAAAGATCAGTCTGAATAAGGGTCCAAATGGTAGTTATTTTGATGAAAGGTTAGCTAATTTTGAGCAGTGAACAAAAGTATCCTATTTTTTCTCCTTTCCAACATAGAGGAGGCGGGGCATGGTGGCCCATGCCTGTAATCCCAGCACTCGGGAGGCTGAGGCAGGAGGATCGGTGCGAGTTCGAGACCAGCCTGGGCTACAAAAGTGAGCTCAAGGCCAGCCTGAACTCCATAGCGAGACCCGGTCTCAAAAAGACAAAAACAAAAACAAAACAAAACAAAACAAAACAAAAAAAACAATGTAGAGGAGTCCAGGAGCAATAAGCTGAGATGCGTACTGTTATTCCCACCCCCAAATTGGAAACTACTGCGTACGTAGTAGCTCTTCATGTAATTTTCTTTTTCTTTCTTTCTTTTTTAAATTATGGCCAGCTCAGGCTGCCCTGGGGGTGGGGCTGGCACAGCATGTGGTGTCAGGGATTGAACCACAGTCTCTGCAGTTGTCTAAGCTTTCCTAAGCAGTCTCTTTAGACCGCTGAACCATCTTACCGGCCCTAATCTTCTTCTTTATTTTTTTTTTTTTGAGGCCAGGTCTCACTATATAGTTTACACTGACCTTGAACTCAGGGTGAAAATCTTCCTGCCTCAGCCTCTTGAGAGCTGTGGGACTTTCTTTTTTTTTTTTGGGGGGGGGGGGGGGGGGGGGCGGGCTGGGTCTGGGTCTCGCTATACATAGTTCAGGACGGACTTGAGTTTGTTCAGTCCAGCCTATTCTCAAACTTGCAATGACTCTCCTGCCTCTGGCTTCTGAGAGCTGGGATTACAGGTGTGTGCTACCACACCCTGCTTGTGTAATTGTTGGTGAAGGGAGAAAAATCATGAATCCTGGCTCTTCAATCACTAGCCTGTTTCTTCATCCTTAGGCTTAGACTGTGGTGGGTTTATGACTCAAGGCTGAACTCCTAAATGATCTGTTTTTCTTGTTTTTAAGTTAGTTGGGAAGGGGCCCAGCGGGATGGCTCAGTGGTCTAAAGCACCTGCTTGGGGAAGCTTGGGCAGCTTCAGGGACCTCGGTTCGATCCCCGGCACCACATGCTGCGCCAGCCCTGCCCTTGGGGTGGGCTGAGCCGACCATAAAAATGAGTGAATAAACAAAGGTTCTGAAACAATAATAAAAATAATAAATAAAAAAAATTTTTAAAAAAAGTTAGTTGGGAAGAACTGTAGCAGTAAATAGATATAATATCCAAATCTTAAAAATCATACTTAGCATGTGAATTAATATTAGCACTTAAAAAAAAACAAAAAACAAAAAAACAATGTTAGACCTATTAGAATATTTGGAAGAGGGGCCCGGCGGGATGGCTCAGTGGTCTAAAGCGCCTGCTTGGGAAAGCTAGGGTGGCTTCAGGGACCACGGTTCGATGCCCGGCACCACATGCTGCGCCAGTCCTGCCCTCGGGGTGGGCTGAGCCGGCCATAAAAATATGAGTAAATAAACAAATAAAGTTTCTAAAACAAGAAAAAAAATAAATAAAAATTAAAAAAAAAAAGAATATTTGGAAGAACAGGAAAATGTTTATAAGTAAATTATCATCAGGCTTTTCTTTCCTTTCTGGTGGTGATAATAATTCCTCACAATTATTTGTTTCCAAAGTGTAAACCACTCTTAGACAATAACATCTTAGGTCTTAAAAATAATTTAATCTCCAATTTTTACTATTAATAAGCATTCTAAAACACTGCAGGATCCCGTTAAACTATTCTGGAATCAGATCATTTTAATGAAAATGTGGTTTTCTTTCTAAACTTACTTACTTACTTACTTACTTACTTACTTACTTATTTATTTATTTATATTATGGCCGGCTCAGCCTGCCCTGGGGGTGGGGCTGGCATGGCATGTGGTGCTGGGGATCGAACTCTGGTCCCTGCGGTTGCCTAAGCTTGCCTAAACAGGTACTTTGGACCACTGAGCTATCTCGCTGGCCTGAAATGTGGTTTTCAGTTAAAGTCAAGAGAGCTGTTAAGAGAGCTAAGATTCTGAATTCCTACAGCAGGCTTTTATCATGAACTTGACACAATAGGACAGCGTCTATAATAACTACAGATAATGCATTGATTCTTCTTGCCTCAATTTTGTGCAGGAAAACAGCTGATACTAGAGTCTGACCCAGTTTTCCTTTTCACGAGAAGGTCAGAGGGGATAGGTTAGATTCAGTTAGAAATCTCAACACAAAACCTCCACATTAGCTTGAAGCAGCAGAGTCCCCCATCATCTCCACTAGTTTCTCTCTGTTCTGGGACCTCCATGACTGCTCAAATGCCACACCCAAGCGATCCCTCCTTGACCACTCATACCCCATCCCATCAATATCTGCCCAACTGCACTACCTTAGATTTTTAACTTCCTTTTTCTGTCTTTGTGCCTCATTACAACGAAAGGACTATGTCCCCTATTCATCTTTAATACGTAACCAGGTCTGGCACATACTAAGTATTAAACAAATGTTTGCTTGATCAATGGAAGAATCACACACACACAAAAGGCTTAAAACTTTTTTCTTTAAAATATTCCACATTCTGAGCTGGGCATGGTGACACACACCTGTAATCCCAGCACTTGGGAGGCTGAGGCAGGAGAACTGGTGTGGGTTCGAGACCAGCCTGGGCTACAAAAGTGAGCTCAAAGCCAGCCTGAACTGCATAGCAAGACCATGTCTCAAAAAGACAAAAATAAATAAATAAAATTAAAATAAAACATCCCACATTCTGAAGCCAGATGTGGTGTCAGATACTTGTAACACCAGAAAAAGAAAGAAAGAAAGAAAGAAAGACAGACAGACAGACAGACAGGCAGGCAGGCAGGCAGGCAGACCAGGGAAAAGAGCTGGGAAGACAGCTCAGTAGACTAAGTGCTTGCCACATAGGGTCCTGAGTTCAATTTCCAGTACCAAGGGGTGGGGGGGGGGAAGTAAAGAAAGAAACAAACACCAGCATCTGGGAAGCTGAGGCAGGAGGATGGATCACTTTTGAGTTCAAGGCCAGCTTGAACTATATAGTGAGATAGTCTCAAGGAAAAAAAAATCTACACCTAGCCACCTTAATGACATAAAGACTGAGTAATTCAATTTTCATTCAATACAGAGCTAAACAAAGACTGCCAATATCTCCAAGATGATCATCACATCATAAAATTGGAGCTGCCTTACGTTGAATACACAGCGTCAAAGTCTCACCTAGAGAAGTTAAGGCTGCATAAAAGCTAAGAATGAACCCCTCAGAGGGGAAAAGCTGTGCCTCTCCTCTAGCTTTTGAGGAAGTAGCTAGGGTCCAGCAGCCCCGCCACACCCCAGCAGCACTTAACAGTGCCTTCAGCACCTGTCATCTGCAGCCTGCTGGCACTAATGAAAAACGAGCACCAATCTTTTGGGATGGAATGGCTTTCTTCCTCCCTAAACTGGCCAGGGAGCTGGATACCATCTGATTTCTCAATGATTTCCTGTACTGCACTGCACCACTGTTCCCTCCCTCCAGGTGGGGAGAGTTTTCCCCAGGAATTCTCGATAAATTTTGAAAGAAACCACTTGCCTCAGTCCTAACAATTCTGAGCCCACACCCCTACCCCCAGAAGATGAAAGGAGAAGGGTTCAGTAATCCTCCAAAGACCGCACATCTTTGAATGTGGAGCTGCTGGGGTTTGAATTTTTATTTTTTTATTTTTATTTTTCTTGTTTCAGAACCTTTATTTGTTTATTCACTCATTTTATGGCCGGCTCAGCCCGCCCTGAGGGCAGGGCTGGCGCAGCATGTGGTGCCGGGGATCGAACCACGGTCCCTGAAGCCGCCCAAGCTTTCCCAAGCAGGCGCTTTAGACCACTGAGCCACTCCACCAGGCCCCCTGGGGTTTGAATTTTAAGCTACCAAAGTCCAGATTCTCATGGGCTCTCCCTACCCTCACACAAGCCACTGGCTTGAACTGCTGGTGCTACCTGCATGACTGTACCACTTATACCAATGGATCTAATCATTTTTATTGGTATTTTTACTAATAAAATAAAAAGCCACCCAATAGGATAATCAAGACTGTACCACTAATAGTACAAGCCATCTTGCAGGAAGACAAATGAATTATAATGTCTTGAGTGAATTAATAAGACCAAATATTGCACACCTGTAATGTCAGCACTTTCAAGAGACAGAAGCAGAATGATCACAAGTTCAAACACAAGTCGAACAATTTAGTGACTTAGCAAAAAACATGTCTCAGAAGAAAAGATTTAAGAAGGAGCTGGGAATTTATCTCAGTGTAAATGCCATGGGTTCAACCCCTTAACATTAGGAAGAAAAAAATCAAGGTATTTAACTTAATCTCACAACAAAGAGTACATTTAACTGCAGACACAGAAGGTTAAGATATTAAGAAATTCACGAAGGAAACATGTCACTGCATGAAAAGCACTGTGTCAAACAGGGGTAGTGGAAGCACACAGGAGATACTGAGTAAGAGCAAAGACTGATCCAGGTTAAGACAACATACTACAAGAACTTCAGGATGATGACCTGACACCTGCTTTCTTGTTAGACCATTCCTTCTAAAGTCCCACGATGGGCCAGGCTCTATACCAGACTTAAGCATTGCAATAAGACACAGCCTCTGCTTAAGGGGCTTACAATCTGTCTGAAGAGATGCTTAAACATAAACTGCAACACAGACACATTACATAGGTGCATTCACTGGAGCATAGTAAAATGCTCCTGGATAGGAAGGTGAATTAGGTTGCTTTATGCACTTTTAAGAGATCCTTAGAGAGAGATCACCTTGACAGCAACCACTGAACAATAGTAGCTACAACCCTATGCTATCCCATGGCTGTGGGCCTCAACAAGGGCCACAAGGTGACTGAGAATGTGAGCACACCAAAGCACAGCCACAGTCACGGACATCTTACCAAACACACCAAGTTCGTGCAGGACATGATCTCGGAGGTGTGCATCTTTGTCCCCTACAGCGGTGCACCGTGGAGCTGCTCAAGGTCTCCAAGGACAAACACGCCCTCATGTTCATCAAGAAAAGGGTGGGGATGTACATCCATGCCAAGAGGAAGGGTAAGGAGTTGAGCAACATACTGGCCACCATAAGGAAGGCAGATGCCCAGGACTGAGCCCCTCTGGAATAAAGCTTTGCAGAGACAGACAGACAGACAGACAGACAGACAGACAGACAGACAGACAGAGTGACAGACATAGGTAGAACACTTTATTCTGAGCAACCAGCAAATACCTCCAGTTGACCAGGTTTCATACTACAGAAAGTCCCTATTTCTCCTATGCAACTCAAACCATGGCTGCTGGGGCTGGGGAGATAGCTCCGAGGCACAAGTACTTGCTGGGCAAGTGCAAGGTTGTGAGTTCGAACCCTGGTCCCACAAAAAAAAAACCCCCAAAAAACAAAACAAAACAAAAAAAAAACATGGCTGCTTATGAAGAGCAATCATCTTCATTTTGGCTGAGCCTGACCCTATCTTTTTTTTTTTTTTTTTAAATTATTATTTTTATTCTTGTTTCAGAACCTTTGTTTATTCACTCATTTTTTCGGCCGGCTCAGCCACCCCGAGGGCAGGGCTGGTGCAGCATGTGGTGCCGGGGATTGAACTGCGGTCCCTGAAGCCACCCAAGCTTCCCCAAGCAGGCGCTTTAGACCACTGAGCCATCCCGCCAGGCCCCTGACCCTATTTTCTTGTATTGATATGTACAGAACTGGGTAGGACTTTCCCTTATTCCTTCAACTGACTGTAAGCAATGCCTATCAGTCTAGCCAAGGTGCTGATGGTACTCTCTGAAGATGGCACATGTATTCTGCAGTGAACCCCACTTGCTGCTCTTATGGGCTAGGTTGAGATAGAATGAAGAGCCAATGCTCCATGCTGTTGGCTGGAATGGAGCCCTCAAGCCTCGAGGCAGAGGCTATGACATCCTGGGGCTTGAACAATTACACCACAGCTAAAGTACTTGGACCCCAAAACATTAGATACTATCTCAATAGTATAATGCCAATTACTCTTTCTGCATATGGCCTAGCTCAGGGCACTCACGCACTTCCACCACTTTCGCACGTCCTCAGGCTACTTTCCTCTTCACAGGTGAATAAAAGCTGGGTTCTGTCTTGAGTAAGGGCCTTTGTTCCAGACACCCATCATTGTGGCTGGACTTAGGACCCTTTGACTCCCCATAATTATAAAAATGCTTTAGTGTTTTTATCCTCACCATGGGTTGCACTGGAAGTAGCAACCAAAGAGGTAAAGTTCAACATGATTACATTTTCACCACTTAATTCTTACAAAGAAAATATGGGGACCGAACTGGTTAAATGATACATGCAAGGAGAAACAAGCCAAATCCTAAAGGTGGGATATTCTTCAAAGACAATTAATTGACCTAACTGTTAAAAAAGAAAAAAAAAAAAAAGGAAGAAAGGGAACAAGTAGACTGCTTTAGATTAAATAGTTTGAGAGACTTGGCAAATTAACTTTAAACAGGTATTTTTGAAACAAGTGGGGAAAGTTAGTATCTGCCACATATCAAAGGGCATGCAGCAATCATTTAGTTTCTTTGAGGCTGGTCTTACCATCTTGCTCAAGCTGGTCTTGGATTCTCAATCTCAGTTTGGTAACGCTGCACATGCTAGGCCAATACTACACAATAAACATCTGAACATGTGAGCTACCTCACCACCCTCATCTTTTTAAAGAGCAGAGGCCCACCTCCCTTAAGAGGCAGGCCTTGTGGAGGACCACCTGAGCAGCTCTCCCTGAAAGAGCAATTGTCCCTATGTTGACTGAGCCTGACCCTATTTCCTTGTATTGGTTTTTTTTTGGCAGAACCGGGGATTGAACTCAGGACCTTGCACTGGCCAGGCAGGCACTTGTGCCCCTGAGCTATCTCCCCAGCCCTTCCTTGTATCAGTATGTACAGAGCTGGCTAAGACTTCTGTTTATCCTTTCAACTGGCCTTAAGCAATATGCTGGTCTGGCTAAGGTGTTGGTGTCAGTCTTTGAAGGCGGCATGCATGGTTCCCTGATAACCTACACCTGCCGCTCTTTAATGTGAGCCAGGTCAGGAGGAAGAGCCAATGCTCTGCAGTGCCAGCTGGGATTGAGCCTGGAGTCAAAGGCTATGAGGGGCTTGAGGGACTACATCAAAGCTGAAGCACCAGGCTGCCCAAAACATTAGATACTATCTTAGTAGCATTATGCAGATTACTCTCTGTATCTCCTCTGCATAATGCCAGAGGTAAATGGAGGCCTCCCACCTAGCTCAGCTCACAGTACTCACCTACCTCCCACAACTCTCAAGTCATTCCTTCTCATGCCACTCCTCCACTCAATAAAACCAGGTGAGGCCCTGGGTTGGTCTCTTGGTTCCAGAAAGTCATCTTCATGGCTGGACTTTGGGTCCCTTGGCTCCCCAATAATTATAAATATGCTTTAATGTCTGCCATGGGTTGCACTGGGAGTGGTAGATAAGAATTAACATTTTTTAAAAAATAGGGAACACTTTGCAAATTTGCTTGTCACCCTTGCACAGGGGCCATGGTAATCTCTGTATTGTTCCAATTTTAGTATATGTGCTGCTGAAGTGGGCAAAAGACTGAAATTAATTTGATGGGATTCCAACAACTTATCTTCGGGATTACAAAAATTGACTTCTTGGGCGGAGACAAGAACCTGGAGGGGACTGCCCTGATTGGCCTTGAACTCCTGGACTCAATTTTCCTGCCCTGCTTTCCCAAGTAGCTAGAAGCTCCACCACCATGCCTGGCTTCATTGCTAACAGTGTGAAATAGGAAAATAGCTACGTAACACTATGGCTATGCTCTTTTTTTTTTTTTTTTTTTTTTTTTTTTTTTTTTTTTTTTTTTTTTTTTTTTTTTTTTTTTTTTTTTTTTTTTTTCCCTTGGTCTTTTGGAGACAGGGTCTAGCTATGCAGTTCAGGCTGGCTTTGAGCCCACTTTTGTAGCCCAAGCTGGTCTCAAACTCGCACTGATTCTCCTGCCTCAGCCTCCCAAATGCTGGGATTTATGTTAAATCAATTTGACATAAAATTATAAAGAGGGCTGGCCAGATAGCTCAGTGGACTAAAGCACCTGCTTAGGCAAAGTGCAGCGGCTGGGGTTTGATCCCCAGTGAGCCGTGCTGGTGCACGGAGATGACAACTGAGACTGGACCTGATGGCGTACACCTGTAGTACCAGCACTTGGGAGGCTGAAAACAGGAGAATCACTATGAGTCCAATCTGTGTAGATACACATGTGTGTGGATCCCATATTAAATATATAAAAAATAACATTATAAAGCAAACGAAGTCAGACATGATGGTTGACACCTGTAAACACGGCAGTGGGAGGTGTTAAGGGAGGAGGATTTTAGGGCATTCAGAGCCAGCCTAGGTACACAGTTCAAGACTAATCTACTTAGCAAATCTCTTAGAAAAAACAAGGAAACAAAACAAAACATCACACACACACCCACACCCCAATAAAGGGAAACAACTGCCACTAAAATAAATAAATATGGACCCCAAAACTGCTGAATCTAATAATGACTATAATGGCAGACTCATTGCATTATTTCCCGTAAGACTGAAAACAAAACCAGGGCCAGGGAGACAGCTCAATAGAATAAGCATCTGCCTAACAAGTGCAAGATCTTAGTTCAATCCCTGGTACTGCCAAAAAAAAAAAAAAGAAAAAGTGGTGACATTTACAAACTATCAGCTTGCGGCGTTGGGGATAGCTCAGTAGAATAAGTGAGAGGGCCTGAGTTCAACACCTGATTCCACAAAAAAAAAAAAAAAAAGAAAGAAAAAAAAAAAAAAGAAACATCAGCTTGGGCTGGGGATGTGGTTCAAGAGCAGCCTGAATTACATATTGAAATCCTGCCTCAAAAACAAACACAAAAAATATCTAGCCCAATTCATCCCTTTATATTACCTCTTGGTATCTGGGTTAGGACTATAGTAGTCCAATTCAGTTGTCACACTGGATGTGGAGCAACGGAGGGATGTTAAAACACCCGGTGTAGATGTACACTCCTGCTAGCCCAAGTCTCCTCTGCTTTCTCAGCCAGTCTGATTCCTGGCAGGTTGTACTATAGCTTCTGTTTTTACCTAGTGTTAACTAAAAGCAAGGCAATATACTTAGCACTCTAGAAATTATGAGCATGAAAATCTTTCCTGCCCTTGGGGCACTAACGTAACAGTCTAATAAGAAATTGCAAGAATGAAGCCAGGCATGGTGGTACATGCCTGTAGTCCCAGCACTGGAGAAGCTGAGGCAGTAGGATCAATTGAGGTCAAGGCCAGCCTGGGCTGCAAACTGGGTTTAAGACCAGCCTGAACTGTGAAGTGAGACCCTATCTCAAAAACAAGAGGGAGGGAGGGAGGGAGGGAGAGAGGGAGAGAGGGGGGGGAGGGAGAAGCAGGGAGAGGGAGAGGGAACACTGAAGATGAAGAGACCCTTTCATTGGTTAAATTCTTTGATTCAATAAATTACAATGTTTGAAGAGACAGAAACATCTTCAGCCAGGGATGGTGGCCCATGGTTGTAATACCAGCATCTGAGAGGCTGAGGAAGGACCGCAGTAAATTCAACACAGTGTGCAAGACCGGCCTAAGCTGCTCAGTAGAAACTTTGTATCAAAACAAACAAAACTAAAAACCAAGACAGAAGCATGACCCTCAAAACATCTATGTTCCTAAAATTTCACCACCAAGACTTGCATGAGTAGACAGAAGGGCCCTACTCAAAGAAAATGATAAAAGTGTGGGTTGGCCAGACATGGTGGCACATGCCCATAATCCCAGCATGGGAAGGCTAAAGCAGGGATGATCACAGAGTTCAATGCCGAGAAGGGTTACACACTGAGTTCAAAGTTAGCTTTAACTACACAGCAAGACGTTACTGAGGTGGGGGGGGGGCACGGAGAAACAAATGGATTGGGGAGATAGCTCAGTGGCATAAGCACCTGCCTAGCAAGGTCAAGGTCCGGAGTTCAATCCCTGGTACCCCGCCAAAAAAGAATGTATAGTTCACAAAAACTATAATACTTAAAGGTAGTTTATTAAAAAGAAGTAAATTAGACGCTTTATTATCACTACTAAATTCCAATACCTTAAACATAAGCTATGGTCATTTTTTTTTTTTTTTTTTTTTGCGGGACTAGGGTTCAAACTCACGACCTTGCACTTGCCAGGCAAGCACTTGTGCCATGGAGCTATCTCCCCAGCTCCTGCTATGGTCTTTTTTAAGCCATAATTTTACTTTATCTTGAGTTCTATTTAAAAAGTAAAATCCCAGCACTCGGGAGGCTGAGGCAGGAGGATCGGTGAGAGTTCAAGGCCAGCCTGAACTGTACAGCGAGACCCTATCTCAAAAAGACAAAAAAAAAAAAAAAAAAAAAGGGGCCCGGTGGGATGGCTCAGTGGTCTAAAGCGCCTGCTTGAGGAAGCTGGGGCGGCTTCAGGGACCGTGGTTCGATCCCCGGCACCACATGCTGCGCCAGCCCTGCCCTTGGGGTGGGCTGAGCCGGCCATAAAAATGAGTGAATAAACAAACAAAGGTTCTGAAACAAGAATAAAAATAATAATAAATTAAATTTAAAAAAAAAAAAAATAAAAAAATAAAAAGTAAAAATATTTATGAAAAAGACAATCACGCTTATTGTGAAAGAATAAAATTACCTAAAGCACAAGTCTCGATGTCAAATTATGTTAACATTCAAAACCAGGTTAGGCTAACTTCATGGCAAAACGAAATTCTGGTTAGTATCTGTAAGAGTACAGCTGGGATTTAGCCAAGTCCGGACTCTGTAACACTAAAAGGAAGAACTAGAGGTTTAGACTATTTTGTGGTCAATAATGGACTAATCGACTCCAAGAATTCCAAGTTAAAGCGAAGAAGAATATAGCAGCCTGGTTTTCCTCAACATAAATAGCAAATTTATAATCATTTTCGTCCACCCAACCCGTTTGTCCTTCCTAGCCTATTTCCTCACTTGCACAATGGAGCTGACAGTACCTATTGACTTCCTGAGCAGCGTAAGAACTCAACGTTCGCGCGCGCAAAGCAGCCCCGGAAGTGGCGTAACAGACGCTCGCGCAGTAGCATATGTTATCAATCGCTGTCACTCCTCTCGTTCCCATTATCTTCCCGCACGTGTCTCGGTACTTATGAGGCCGAGTCCCGCATACTGTCAGTACAAACTTCTTCAAAACACTAAGTTCTACGCAGAGGCTGCGCAGGCGGGGCAGGAGCGCTGCCAGTGGGCCGGTGCGAGGCGGCCGGGCCCTCACCGCTGCCGCCCGGCCCACTCCCGGCCCGCGCCCGCGCCGCCCCGAGGGGCCCGCGACCGCCCCGCCCGCCGTCCTCCGCCCGCCGCCGCCCAGTCCCCCGCACAACCCTCATCCCGGCCGCGCGCGCCCGGCCCGCACCTTAAGGTGGGTCCGCAGGCCGCCAGCGCCCCCAGACTGGTCGGTGATCTCGTACGCGCCCGTCACGAGCAGGTCCTTGTGGATCTCCTCGCGAAGACACTTGCGAGAATTGATGGGCAGGTGAAAGGAGATACAGAGGACCCTGCTGGGCCCGAGCAGGAACAGAAACAACAAGGCCACCGGGCCGGGGCCGGGCCGCGCTCGTGGGCCACAAAAGCCAGTCATGGTGCCGGAGACTCACCCCAGCTGCCTCGGTCGCGCCGGAACCGGGAGGGTCATGTGACTGACCTCTGACCCTCCCGCGACGCCGCTGGCGCCATCTTGGAGACTGGCCCGCGGCGGAACAGAGGCTAAAGTGTTTTGAGAGGAAAGTCGTGATATTGTATGCTAGTCGCCGGTTTGAGTGGTTAAAACCATTTCTAACAGCTTTAGCACAAAAGTCTTGTGGCCATTGAGGCTAATGGCTACTGAGGGGGCCATGTCAGGTATGGGCAGCCCCGGAAGTAACTCTCCTTCAGCCCCGGAAGTTGTACCTGAAGAGTTTTTCAGGGCGGTGACACCATAGCAACAGAGCCCCAATAGGGAACAGCCACAAAGCCTTCCTTGGGCCCGCCCACCGGCCGTAGGCTGGCCGCGCCCCGCACAGGCTGAGCCGGATGCCCTGGGCGTCTGGCACCTTTGGTGGCGGCAGAAGTCTTGAGGCACTTGAGAGAAAAATTGCAAGTAAAGATTTTAATATGGCTGCTACTGAAGGTGAGCCAGTGTCTCTAAGCAAGGATGTAGATGTCCACTTAATGCCCCAGAGTGGGCTGCAGCCAGAGTTTGGCTTTCTCATTGTGCATCTTATTTGGCAAACGTGGTCCATGACACTAGGTTATTTTCAAAGCAAAGTTTGATGTTTTACTTACATGGAGTAAAGCAATATTTTGGTACAGTTTGAGAGGGGCATAAAATACAATTTAGCAGATTAATGTTGCACAAGGAGATAAGAATTTGTTTCAGGGCTGAGGAGATAGCTCGAGGTGTAAATGCTTGCCTGGCAAGTGCAAGGACGTGGGTTTGATCTGCATTGCATGCGGTACCCGCCTCACACTGCTGGCCACTGTGCTGGCCACTGGTGATGCATGTCTGTAATCCTGTCAGCTGGGGAGGCTGAGACAGTAGGATCACTAGGAGTCTAAGCTGCATAGCGAGACCCTATACCAAATCAATCAATCAGTCTTTTAAATAAGAATTTGCTTCAAATGCAAGCTTTTTTTTTTTGTCTTTTTGAGACAGGTTCTTGCTATGCAGTTGAGGCTGGCCTTGAGCTCACTTTTGTAAACCAAGCTGGTCTCCAATTCACACCAATTCTCCTGCCTCAGCCTCCCGAGTGCTGGGAGTACAGGCGTGTGCCACCACGCTCACCTCAAATGCAAGCTTTATGGTCAAATAGACTAGATCAAATAGGCTCACCTGGTAAGCATGTGTACTTGTTGAGTACGTACTATGTGCTAGACACTCTACCACTCTTGTACAGGAACTTGTTTATTGGGCTAACAAACCAATGCAATGGAAAGCTAAAGAAATGGAGGTAAGGCCGGGCGTGGTGGCGCATGCCTGTAGTCCCAGCACTTGGGAGGTTGAGGCAGGAGGATCAGTGGGAGTTCGAGACCAGCCTGGACCACAAAAGTGAGCTCAAGGCCACCTGAACTGCACAGTGAGACCCTGTGTCAAAAAGACAAAAAAAAAAAAAAAAAAAAAAAAAAAAAAAAAAAAAAAAAAAAAAA
>PVJA010017049.1:0-42327 GCA_004027025.1 Myocastor coypus | reverse complement strand
AAAAAAAAAAAAAAAAAAAAAAAAAAAAAAAAAAAAAAAAAAAAAAAAGAAAGATGCGTGTTTATTGTGTACCCTGCAATTTTGTAAGCCATCACCACAATCCATCTCATAAGCATATGCACCACTTCCAAAAGTTTTCTCCCACTTGTTTAATTTACTGTTATTATTTTCTCATTATAACCCTCACTATAGTCTATACCCTCTTGGCAAAATGTTAAGTATATTCACTGTTGTTCACTACTCACTAGATCTCTAAGAGTTAATCCTCTAGAAATAACTTGGTGTGACTGAAATTTTGTACCTTTCAGGTAATACCTACTCCTGTTGCCTTCACCAAAGGCTTTGGAATCTCCCATTCCACTCTGTGCTACTCTCGACTCAGGCTATCAAAATTCCTCACATAAGTGGTATTATATAGTATTTGTCCTTCTGTGTCTAGCTTATTAACACTTAAGTGCTGCTCTCCAGGTCCCTGTGTGGTGTCATAACTCGCAGAATTTTCTTCTTTTTCAGGACTTATTAATTTTCCTTTGGAAAAACACATGCCACGTTTTCTTTATCCACTCATCCATTAACATCTGTAAGTTGTTTGCATATCTTGGCTATTGTTAATAATGGCACAAAAAGTATGACAGTGCAGATGCCTCATTTTCTGCTGTATCACATCAATTCAGATCCTAGGCAAACTCATCATTCACCCAAAAGTTAATGGGGAGAGAAAGGCATGGAGTATGAAGTAAAAGAGATATCATAAGCAGTACTCAGGTGTTTACACAGTACATATGGGGTATGTGACACTAATTTTCTTTTTAAACAAGAGAAAAGCAATGTTAGGCACAGATTCTCAAACATCTGGAAGAAAATTCTGGGAAGGTATATGGGATGTCCATTCTTCTCTTCCAGTTCCTCCTGCAGGAACAATTCTTACTTTAGGTGTCTGATGTTCAGTACATCCCAACACACTTTGCCTTCTATTGCTACATACTACAGACTTTAGGAGAAGTAGCCAGCATTTATTACTCTCCAGCAGTCAAGTTGTAGTTGCCAATCCTACTTGCTGTAGTGCAACCTCTCCAGTCTGTCACATGGAATCATATATGGCACACACACCTACCTCAGTTCCCATGTGGAAACAAAAATACTTCATAAGGTGTATGGAATATAAGGCAAATTTGCTAAAGATTAATATTCATTCCTTTAGATGAGCTCAGAGGAAAGCTGGAAGACTGACCTTTCTTTGTGTGCTATTCCCTCCCACTTGACATTGAAATTGGGTGGAATCCCCAGGGTAACACTTACCTACCCTCTGTGTTTTTACCTATTGCCAAAGTCCATTGAATGCACCTGAGCAGCTTCCCAACCCTGAGCTAATCAGACCAACAGTGAGGAACCTTCCCTGTTACCCAGGTCTCCCAACCCTTCCTTTCCCCATGCTTCATGTGCTAGACTCCCTTGCAGGAGACAGCCCACAGAACTGGCAGGAATATGGTCTCTCCATGCTGTCTCTGCCAGTAGCCCTGTAGAGAACTGAGGCTCAATAGAAAGCCTGATCTTTTTGCAAAGGCTAGCTTTTCAAATACACATCATAGTTTTATGTTTAGAGGAGATAGCTCTGCAATACCACTTCCGTATCAATAATCCCTTGGAAATACATAATAGTAACCATTTTCACTTATTTTCTTAGGCTTCCTGTTTCATTATGAGTATAAGGCACCACAAGCAATCTACTTCTGGGAAATTATTGTTCCTAGTAAGGACTGTAGTTGCAATCATTTCACTTTCTCACTTTTGCCTAGTTTCTCACGTCTTAACCAACTTGCTTAAGTTATCATCCTGCTATATCCAATGTACCCACTGTAGCCCAAAACCTGACCAAAGCAAAATGCAAAGAAAAACAGACAATTGCCTACTAATTGAGGTATTAGAGCATAGTGGTTTAGTGGATAAGCTCTGGATCTAGACTGTATGTTTTCAGATCTTGGCTCTTGTACTTCTCACAAGATTGTTCTGATAATGACATGCACTATTTCGCACAAAATGCTTAAAACATTATCTGAAGCTACCAAATGCTCCCATGATGGCAGTTCTTTGTTATACCTGTATGTAACATAAATATTTGTCATAGAAAGAGATGGAAATAGTGAGCAGAACACTGCCTGGATCATCAGAAGTCCCATGCTCCATTGCAGCCACCGTGAACCACATAGCCAGCCATCTGACTTAAAACCAATTTTAGTTTCAGTTATCTCATGTGTGAAATTGGGATAATAGTGTTTCTCTTAGCTACTGTTCGCACATATGCATGCCCCAGTGCACACAAACACATGCACTTTCAGTGATACAGAAGGAGGAGAATTAAATTAGTGCAGACATTTTAAACACCCAGAATAACATGAAACATTTTAGAGATACAGTATAGTGACCTCTTACCATGTACAACATGGTTATTTAATACAAGAGGTTCTCTGAACAAAATGTATTTTCTATCTATATGCTATGTTATGCATTTCAATTGAAATAGGCTATGTAGTACTGCAGCACCCCTATTTCAAGCATTTAGGACTGCGGGACCATGTAGTTTGCATGCTTTTTTTCACAGCCTAGTAGACAGTGTCCATTCAGTAAATAGTAAATGAAAAGGATATTTTATCCAAGTGCACTAAATTAATAAGGCTGCTAAAATGCCTCATAAATTGTCTTTAAATGGTTGATTAATGTTGCAAGTAGTTAATGTTGCTGATTTCCCATATGAGAGTCCTGGTATAATCTCCATGACAAACAAATTGAAATTTGGAACAGACATATATCCTGAAAAATGCTGATATGGCTCAGCAGTCGAAGCAATATCCCAAAGCTTCAGAGTGTGACTCTCATCTCAGATCTACCTTATCCTTCTAAAGAGCAGACAGCAAGTCCTGTGGCTCTCTGCATACACAAACTGAAAAGAAAATGTCACAATGAGTGACCAGTGAGTATTTGTTGAGTGCATGAATGAATTAGATCTTCATGAAGGGCGATTTTTTTTGGTGTGTGCATCTGTGTGTGTATTTATAAATTTTAACTGAATTCTGATTTGATAATTTCTCATTACTAAAGGAGTAGAGAATGGAAATGTACCTTTCAGTCACCATGGGGAAAAGGAATTTCTTGCTTTGTAGTTCTAACAGCTTTGGGTTGAAGACTTGAAAAACCACAGTGTGCTGTGGAGAACCTTAACATATAGCACATAGGGTTTACGTCCTACGTAAGCTGTTGTGTGCAGCTGGTCACTGTGCCCAACACATCTTCATTCTTTTTTCATTTTCAATCCCTTCCTCCCTTTACCACCCAACCATTAATCCCATTTTTCTTAGTACATGTCTGCAATAGATGGTGTTTACATTCCTGGTATACACCTTTTCTTTTCTTTTTTATTTTTTTTTTATACACCTTTTCTTGAAGAAAGGTTTTTAATTGAGTTAATGATTTAGGGCAGTTATGGGAACCTTTTAAACAATTTTGTGTGTGATTTTTTTTTTCCTGTATTTTTTAGGGAAGGATCTATAGGGTGTTCAGGGTCTCCCTGCTAGATCAGACTCTTAGTGTTCTGCCTGTTTACAGCCTTCCAACAGCTGGGATTACAAGTGTGTGTCACCAAGCCCATTCTCGATTACCCTCTCAGCACACCCTAGGGGTAGGGCCAGTGTGGCAGGCCCGGGGATTGAACCCCCAGCCCTTGGGCCTGCTTGCAGGTGCTTTAATCCACTGAGTTATTTGGCTGGCCTTTGTGTAAGTATTTTTTGAGGAACAGTAGAAATTTATTTCTTTGTTTAATTTTTTAAAATGTATTTTGTACAGTGTCTCACTATGCAGCTCAGACTTGTAGTGATCTTCCTGTTTTCACACTTCCCAGCACTGGGTTTACAAGCTTGCACCACCACACCTGGACTTGGTAACCTTCTCAGCAGGCCTGGAGGTGGTGCTGGCATGGAGTGTGGTGCCAGGGATCAAACCTGGGTCCTTGTGTTTGCCTAAGCAGGTGCATAGTCCACTGTGCTATCTCTCTGGCCCTGAAATTTACTTCTTTGGATACCTTTAGAATTTCTTTTTTAAAGAATGAACCAAAGTTGTAGGAATGTGATCCATTTTAGTGGGTGTCATTGCATAGCCATGATAACCCTGAATAAATAAAAATATTTTCCAATAATTCAAGAATTCGCTGGTCGAAATGAGCTCTTGAGAGATAGAGAAGTATACAAAAAGAGCAATTATTACATCATCAAAGTGATACCATAAAAGTTGCTGGCTCAAAAGTTCTTTTATAAAAATCAAGATTATTTTTGTTGTGTTAATATTAAAGTAAGTATCTAAATTACAGTGGCTTTGGCAAGACAAATTCTTCTTTAAATAAAATTTTATCAGATTGAAAAAACAAGTTTTTATTTTTTTATTTATTTATTTATTTATTTTTTTTGTCTTTTTGAGACAGGGTCTCACTGTGCAGTTCAGGCTGGCCTTGACCTAACTTTTGTAGCCCAGGCTGGTCTCGAACTCACAGCGATCCTCCTGCCTCAGCCTCCCGAGTGCTGGGATTACAGGCGTGTGCCACCACGCCCGGCGCAAGTTTTTATTTGAAGCTCTCCTAAAAATGTTCTGTTTAGCTACTTTTCTGACTTCTTGGGCATTGTTTACTCCTTAATTCATTGTGAAAGCAGAGCTATCTGAACCTTGATGACTCCAGCCTTAGTATCAGTCTAACTTTAAAATAGCAAATGTTTAAATGTGGAGAAAAGAATGAGAAATGAGGGGCCTGAGAGCTGCTGGGAAGAACATCATTGATCCTAGTCATTTATAAATAGAAATATTACTATAGTTGATACTGCAATGCACAGTAATATATTATTGCAATGATGTTTTGTCTTATATTGATAGCTATAGCTCCTTTCTATTTGTCCTCCTTATTTCTTTATATATCATTTATTTGCATTCCACTTTGTTCACCAAACAAGTTAAAGAAAGAAAGCACATAAAAATACAAGAAAGCACACACAAAAAATAATATAAAATGTAAACAAATACTTCAGAACATGGGAAAAAATTGCAGGAAAGAAAGAAACATGGTACCTGGAGAAAGGGCGTGACACAAAATAATTGAAACAACATTGACTATGCTGGATATAGTTTGTCCAAAAATTTTGCTGTGCTTTCCAGTCATAAATGTAAAGAGGGAATAATTATGTTATATGAATTATAGTGCCCAAAAGGTGAAAATAAAATAGTTGCTCAGGAGAGCTAATAGACAATTACTATATTTCTCTTCACTGAAAAGAAAATTTTGTGGTAACATTGTCTGGACAATTAAATGCTGATATACTGTACTATTAGTAACTAATTTAAGGATAACAATCTACAATGTATTAAGTGTTGCTACCCTTATATTCTTTTGTTTTGAAATTTTGTTTTTTTCTCTTTATTTATTTTTTATTTTTTATTATTTTTTTTTTGTGGGACTAGGGTTCAAACTCACGACCTTGCACTTGCCCAGCAGGCACTTGTGCCTCGGAGCCATCTCTCCAGCTCCCTTATCCTTTTTAAAATTAAACATCTACAGCAAAAAATAAAAGAAAGATAACGAAGATAAATGCGAAAAACTAATTGGCTAACGGGGCAAAAGGGTGATCAACTTTCGCAGACTAATACATTTTCTAGTAGCTATGGATATTCAGTTATTCGTAGGACAGTTTGAATGAATTATGTCATAAGTCATTGTTCTTTTTGGCCTGTAATAGCCATTGGAGGGAAATCTGTATCTGTCTATCTAATGATATATGTAGTTGCCCATGAAAGATATAGTTCTTAGGGCTGGCCAAATAGCTCAGCAGATTAAAGTGTATGCAAGCAGGTGCAGGGGCCAGGGGTTTGATCCCTGGGACTGCTGTGCAGGCTTCGTCCTTGGGTTGCACTGAGACTGCAATTGAGACTGGCCCTGGTGGCATGTGCTTGTAGTTCCAGCTTTTGGGAGGTTATAAACAGGCAGATCACTATGAGTCCCATCTAGTAGTTAGACTCTGAATACCTAGACTCTTCCCTAATATATATATATATACATATATATATATATATATATATATATATATATATATATATATATTTCATTTCTCTACTTCCAGTTAAGGTATTTAGAAGTCTGGTGTGTGAGAGTTAAAATGTCTTCATCCATTTATGGCTTGCTCATTGGACTGCACACTTAAGTGATATATTTTTAATGGTAACTTCTTTCTAAATTTGGTCCATTATAATTAACTTAATGTGAAACACAGGAAGCTAGAAAACTCCAACAAAAATTGGAACAGCAGTTGGAAGTTTCTGCTCTAAACTATTTTTGAAATTTAGGGTTTTTCTTGTAACCTAAACCTGCCATTTCTATGTGGCTGTGGCTGATTTTTTTTAAAAAAAGAAATCATTCAGCATTCAAAAATAACATTGAAATATGTTACCTGCTTGAGTATTTTGGGCCATTAACTTTTCCAGTACTTTTTCCAATTAAAATTCCATTGACACCATATGGCGTCTATTGTATGCTATAACTCCCTAATTTGCGAAAGAAATGTCAAAGCAGATTGAAGGAAAAGGGAAAGAGTGATTTAATACTCTTCAGTAGTTGTACTAACTAATTTCATCAAGGACTAATTTACAAAGTCAAATGTTTTCATTTGTAAAATGCTTAAAATAAAACTGTGAAAAGAGAGGTTTTACTATTGACAAAATTACTGTATTCTCTACTGTCTTGTTCATTTTAAATATTTAGAAACATCAAGTCTTAGGAAGTGCATATTTACTTACATATCTGTTCAAAGTTGGTTTTGTAATTCTTGTTAGATAAACTACAATTATATGTAGTTTGCTTTATTTTTACAAATGTAATTGTCCTGGTACAATGTAATCAGTGATGATTGTTGTCTTAATATGTTTTAAAAGTAATTGAATAATGTCATATATTGACAAAGAAGATGATATGGGAGAAGAGAAGATAAAATTATAAACTTTATTTAGAACAGTTTCAGGTTTAATTTAAAAGCCAGCAGATAATACAGATAAGATGCTCTCTTTCACATGCACATCATTACCTCTCTTTTTAATATTAGTATTAGCATGACCTGATTGTTACAGTATTGAAGTAATATTGCTACATTACTACTAACTAAAGGCCATAGCATACTTCTGTGGAGTTTTCTTTAAATGCAGGGTCTTGTACAATTGAGGCTGGCTTTGAACTCACTCTGTAGCCCAAGCTAGCCTTGAATTCTTAGTAATTCTCCCGTATCAGTCTGCCGAGTGGTGAGATTACAGATGTGCATCACCACATCCACCTGCTTCTATGAGGCTTTAAAAAAATAATATTTATGTATTTGGGTACAGGGTCTCACTGTGAAGCTTGGACTTTTAGCACCCTCCTGTTTTTCAGCCTCCCCAGCACTGAGATTACAGGTGTATACCACCACGCTCAGACCTGGTCATACGCTCAGTGTACCATGGGCGCAGGGCTGGCCAAGCATGTGGGAACTGGGATCAAACTCTGGTCCCTGCATTTGCCTAAATAGGCACATTATCAGCTTAGTTATCTAACTGCCCTTATGAACTTTTTTTTCTTTTTAATCTATATATTTTTAGGAAAGGGTCTACAGGGTATTCAGAGTTTCACTACTAGATTGGGCTCATAGTGATCCTCCTGTTTTCAGCCTCCCAAGAGCTGGGATTACAGGCACAGCCACCATACCCAGGTTCACTTGCACATACCCCAGGCATGGGGCCAGCACAGCAGGCGTGGGGATTGAACCTCTAGCCCCTGAGATGCTTTAACTCACTGAGCTGTTTGACCAGCCCTATCTTTATGAGTTTTCATAAATGTGCAGTGAGTGTCCTGTGTTCTCCATTAGGGTATCATCCAAAATAGTTTCACCACCCTCAAATTCCATGCTCCAGCTATTCTCTTGTCCTTTTATCTCCCATCAGAACCTTGTCTGACAGGACAGACCTGCTTAGGGAAAGTTAGGCAACCACAGGGAATGCAGTTCAATCCCTGGCACCATATGCTGTGCCAGACCCACCCGCAGGGCAGGCTGAGCCAGTTATATATATGCCATATTTTCGGAATCTTACATTATATGGACCTTTGTGTCTTTTATCACTTTGTAATATGCATTTCAGTTTGAAGCCTGTCTTTTCATGGCTTGACATTCCATCCCATTTTGACAATATTCTGTTTTTCAAATGCACTGTGGTCTAATAATCATCTAACTCAGGCAGAGCAACCTTCTTGCTTCCAGTTTGTGGCAGTTATGAATTAACCTGCTGTATATGTTCATGTACATTGGTATCTAGCCAAGAGTTTTCAAATCACTTTGAATTGGGTAAATACAAAGAAGCACGGTTACTGGGTCATGTGGTAAATATATATTGAGTTTTGTAAGTGAATGCCTCACTGCTTTCTGAAGTGCCCAAACTGTCTTTCATTCCCTCCAGCAATGAGAGTTCCTGTTACTCCGCATCCTGTTACCTTTGGCACTTCATTTTAGTATTTGTTCAGTGGAATCTCATTATTTTCATGTGCAGCTCTCTAATCACACAAGGTATCGTCTGTGTGTCTATTTACTATCAATCTATCTTCTCTGGTGAAGCGTCTATTGAGATATTTTGCCCAATGTCATTTTCTTTCTTATTGTGAAATTTGAACTGATTTTTATTATATTTAGGGTCTACACGGTCTTACTACGTAGATCTGACTCATAGTGATTCTCCTATTTTCAGTCTCCCAAGCACTGGGATTACAGGCATGCAACTACATACAGTCTCATTTGCCATCTGAGTCTACCCCAGGGATGGGGCTGGCACAACAGGCTGGAGATAGAACCCAGGCTGCTGTGTTCTGCCTAAGCAGGCATTTTAGACCACTGAGGTATCAGACTGGCCCGCTCCATGTTACTTTCTATGCTTTTGAATTTTCTTTCTAGGTACAGGATCACTTTGACTTCATTTTTATGCACAGTGAGAGGGCTGTGTCTATATTCACATCTTTGCATGTGGATATGCAGTTGTTACAGCACTATTTGTTGGAAAGAGTGTTCTTTCTTCCATGAATCACCATTGCACTTTTGTCAAAAATCAGTTGATATTTGTGTGTGTTATGAATATACTATAGTTTACATATCATCTGATTCATGCAAAGCATTTTACTGGCTTCCAGTTTGCGGCTGTTATAAATAAAGCTGCTATAAGCATTGATGTGCACATTACTAAGGTCTATATTCTGTTTCCTTAATCTGTTCCTTTGTTGCTTATCAATACAGTCCTGTCCAAATCACTTTCTGTTTACTAGAATTTCTGTAGCCTCACAGCTGTATTTTCCTTCACTGTTGTGATGGCTCTTTTGAGATTTTTTTTTTCACATAGACTTTTATATTGTTATCTACAAAATAACTTTCAAGGATTTCAATTGGGAGTGCCTTGATGCTACAGATCATGTTGAGAAGAACTGAGTTCTTTCTGAGTCTTCTTATTCATGAGCATCGATCATGCCTCTATTCATTCTGATTTTCTTTGATTTCTTTTATTAGGGTTTTATTTTTTCAATTTTATTAATTTTAGTAAGAAAGAAATAACAATGAGACAGATTCAAAACATGTCAGTAGGACAGCCACAATAATTACTACAATGCAAAATGTTGTCTTCATAGGAGTTGCTCAGAGTAGAAGATGCAGACATAATAACGTTCCTAAACACTATTAGTACAAATATCTCTTCTTATTGAACCAAGAGAAAGTAGTGGTATGTATCATCCAATAGTCCATAGTAGTGGTAGGTTATCCGCAGAACTGGCATTTCTCTGTACATTTCTTTGTTTTCTCTTTTGCATAAGTGAGTAAAGTACAGTAACAGAGGGATATCCTTTGTTCGCAGTCTTAGGGAAAAAACTCTGGTAATTTCTCACCTTTAATATAAGGATAGCTGAATATATGGGTTTTTTTTTTTTTTTGGTCTTTTTGAGACAGGGTCTTGCTATGCAACTGAGGCTGGCCTTGAGCTCACTTTTGTAGCCTAGGCTGGTCTCGAACTCCCACCAGTCCTCCTGCCTCAGCCTCCCAAGAGCTGGGATTACAAGCGTGTGCCACCACGCCCGGCCTGAATATATGTTTTTTTAATATTCTTTGCCAAGTGGAGAAAGTAGGGCCCTTGTATTCTTTGCTGAGTTTTTAAAATTATGAATGATTATACCAAACACACTTCTGCATCAATGAAATGATTATATCACTTTTCTTTATTAACCTATTGATATGATGGATTACATTAAATGATTTTTGAATATTGAATCAGCCAGGAGTATCTAGAATAAATCCCACTTGGTCATGGCATATAATTTTTATATTATATTTTGTGTTTAGTTCGCTGATATTTTGTTGCAGACACTGCACTTGTGTTCACATGAATGGGTCTATAATTTTCTTGTAATACTTATCCTTGGAGAGAGAACCAGAAATTACACAGGGGCTGCTCTGTTGAATGAGGAGGATGAGGATACGTTGATGTTTTATGAGCCCACCTTTCCATTTGCTGCCACACAGCAGATGTTTTCATATTTTGTATAATCATATTTGCTAAAGACACAAAACAGGACTTCCAGGACTGCTTGAGAAATAACAGTTCTCCATAAAATTTAAACACTCATTGTGAGTTTTGATCCATTCTTATATGAGATCAACTTTTTGAGATTCTACATATGAGTGAGGTGATACAACGCTTAACTTTCTGTACCTGGCTTATTTCACTATGTATGAGGTTGTACAGTTCTCTCTGTTGTGAATCACAAGACTTCATTCTTTCTATGACTGAATAGCATTCTATGGTGTGTAAGTAGCACATTTTTGTTATCTACTCATCAGGTGATAGACATAATCATGAGCATACATGTCTCTTGATTGGTTGCTTTGTTGCACACACAGTAGTGGGATTGCTGGATCCTAGATTTAATTGTTTATGAAAGTTTTATACTGTCTTCCTCAATAGCTTTACTTACTGCCACTCTGTCCAACAGTGTGAGAGGGCTTTTTCTCCATATCGCCAGTTCTCCTTTTCTTTTTTACTTCTTACTGATATCCACTCTGACTGAATGAAGGTGATCTTTTATTGTGGTAGTGTTTGCATTTCTCTAATAATGAGTGAGGTTGAGCATTTTTCTTGTCCCTTTTAGAAATGTGTAAATCTTTTGTGATTTAGTTTGGTTCCTTAATTTTCACTGTTTTTGTTTTTGCTTTGCTTTGTGTTCATTTTCTTAAATATTCTGGGTGTGAATGATTCATCTGCTGAATACTTTGTGAACATTTTCTTTCTGTTCTGTAGCTTGTCACTTTACTCTGTTGCTTTTTAGCTTTGCTGTGCAGAGATTTTTACTGTGTAATCCCCTCTGTTTATTTTTCCTTATTTCCTATTCTTTTGGGATCTTATAAAAAAAAATCCTTTCCCAGCTCAATGTCCCAAAACATTGTCTATATATTTTATTCTAGTAATTTTATAGTTGCAGGTCTTATATTCAAATCTTTAATTCATTTTGAGTTTACTTTTTGTAACTGGTGAGAGACAATGGCCTAGTTTCATCCTTTTTCATGTGGACTTGAAATTTTCCCAGCATAATTTTTGAAAGGATTGATTATTCTTCAATATGTGTTAGTAGTACCTTTGTGTAAAATCCATTGGCTAAAGATATTAAAGATATGTGGCTTCACTTCAAATTGTTCGCTCTGTTTGCCTGTTTGTATGTCAGTATATTAATGTTGATTTGCTATGCCTTTGTAGTATATTTCGACAACAATATATATTGTATTATTTATTAGGGATATACTACTAGCCTATTTTGAAACTGTCTTATTGTTTTTTATTATTAAAAGTAATAAAAAAGAAAAAAATACTAGCAAGTTTGTGAGTAAAAAGGAACCACTGTACATTTTGAGTGAGAATGTAAACTAATATAATTATAATGGAAGTCAGTATGTAGGACTGTCAAAAAATTAAAAATAGAAATTTCTTTTCATCCAGCTCCATAACACTTGCAGAAATCCTTCCAAAAGTGTTAAAGACATCATATTACAGCGAAACTTGCATACATATGTTTGTAACATTACAGTTCATAATAGCTAAATCTTAAAGTGCTCTGTATTTCCATCAACAGATGAAAGAATTAAAAAATTGGCATTCATACACAATGGAGTACTACTCCATGATAAAGAAGGATAAATTTCAGTCATTTGGAGGAAAGTGGATGCACCTGGAGTTCATAATGCCAAGTGAAGTAAATTAGACAGAGAAGGTTACACATCATGTAATTTCACCTATACAAGAAACCCAGTGTATAGATAATTTAAAGAGAAAAATGAAAAGTGATGATAGGAGATGGGGAAATAGACTTTGTGAAGATACAAATAGGATCTGGGGTTGATAAGAGGTCAGAGGGAGAGCTGGGAAAGGTGACGTGTAAAAGGATTTAGCATACAGTATGTATATGTAGCAATTCCCCCACAATAAATGTATGAATTATATATAATGCAGTGGCAAGCAGAAGCACTGAAGGGACACCCAGGGCTTGGAGGCAGATTTATTCACATATACAGGCATTGATTAGTATCATTCCCAGAATGTCAGGCCCTGGTGTCTGGTGGTCCAGGAATAAACAAGCAGGAAGTTTTGAAGCAGAATGACTGGTCAATTGGGGATTGGCTTATACAGTATGCATCATAGTAACCATCTATACATCACAGTAACCAACCCTTTCTAGAGGAGGGAAACACTTGGAACTGGAATTGAAATTATTACCTGGACAAATAACACACTTAAGTGTACTGGCAAGGGTGGTATAGATGAATAACTTTTGGTTACAATATCAGGTACATGCTAACGCAAATCTGAAAATAAAAGTACAGAATCATAATTGGTGTAGCTAAGTTACCATCCACCATATTTTCACTGGATGTTTACTTATCATTCTTTTGGTCTCCTTCTCCCTCACCCTCTCCTGTGCTTCTCCCCCTTCCTCTCCCTCTGTGTGTCTGTCTGTCTTGCTGTATTACTTAGGCTGGCCTTGAAAAACTGGGATCAATTTTGTCCTTTGGCTTTAGCATCGTATATAGCTGGGGGAATTGGCATGTGCTATATTGTCCCTTCCAAAGTTTTCTTTTTAACTCTTCCTCTCTATTTCTGGCTCCTCTGGTTTTACCTGAACATTCAGCATAATTTAATTTGTTTATCCCTTGCTGTCATATCAGTTATACTTTAAAAACATTATGTATTGGTTGTCTCAAAATTTGCAATATAAATTTACAACTATTCTATGTCCTCTTTCAAGTAACATTGTATTGTCTGTTACTGTATCATATAACAGACTACTCCCAGTTCCTCGCTTCCAGACCCTAGAATATTGCTGTCATTTATTTCCCTTACCCAAATCCCATAACAACCAAGTATATTGTTACTGTTTACAGTTTGAACAAATATTTATCTATTAGATTTACTAAGAAAAAGAAGCAAAATCATTATTCTACCTTTATTATTTCTATCTTCCTTTTGTTCTTTATATAGCATTTCCTGACTTACATGGTTTTCCTGAAAAAAATCTTTTAATATTTCTCCTAAGGAAGTGTAATGGTGACAGACTCCCTCCATTTTTGTGTGTCTCCGAATATTTTTATGTCTCCCTCACTTTTGAAACATAATTTTACTAGAAGTGGAGGCTGAGTTTGGTGTTTTGTTTCTATTTCAAAATGTTTAAAAATATTTTACATTGCTGTTTTTGCTTGCATGTTTTCTGATGAGATGAGTTATTTAATTTTTACCCCTATAAGTTAGGTGCTGAACCCCAAGTTTCTTGAAGATTGTTTTATTTGTCTTTGGTTTTCTGTAGTTTGAATATATCCCTGAAGGTTGATATTTCTATATGCATCCTGCTTATTTTCAGAGATTTCCAGATGACTGGGTGGTTTCCATCCTGAATTTTGGAAAACATTTTGGCTATTATAACTTCAAACATTTCTTAGGCTTCATTTTTCCTTTGAGTTACAATTATATATTTTATAACTTTTTAATGTGTAATACTCATACATTCTGTTGTTTCTTTTTTTCCTCCATTTTTTTCTACGTTTCTGTTTGGACAGTTTCCATTGATATATCTTCAAGCTCATTGATTCTTTCCTTATTTTTGTCTAGTATGCTGATTATCCCATAAAAGCTATAATACATTTTCATATTAGGGGATTTGATCTCTACAATGGCCTTCAGACATCTTTGAGTATTGCCAACTCCATGTTAAAAATACACATCTGTTCTTGAATGTTCTTCTGGCAGCAGTGTCCTACTGCGTTAATCTCACTGTTTTTAAATTTCCTGTCCGATAATTTGAAAATTTATGCCATATCTGGAAGTTGTTATTTCGTGTTTTCACACTGTGTTTTTCTTATTTTTTGACATGATTTATAATTGCTTGTTTAAACCGAGACATGATTGTCTAGTAGACTTTGGAAGTAATTCGACTTTCTTTTTTTTTTTTTTTTTTTAAGAATTTTTATTTATTTATTTATTTATTTATTTATTTATTTATTGTTTCAGAACCTTTATTTGTCTATTCACTCATTTTTGTGGCCGGCTCAGCCTGCCCAGAGGGCAGGGCTGGCGCAGCATGTGGTGCCAGGGATCGAACCATGGTTCCTGAAGCCGCTTAAGCTTTCCCAAGCAGGCGCTTTAGACCACTGAGCAATCCCGCCCGGCCCCAGTAATTCGACTTTCAATGTCAAGTTTTGTGATAATCTGGCTGAGGCGTGAGCTATGTAATGATTGCTGTAGCTGTCAGTGCTAGAGATTTTAATTTCCTGTATTGCTTTATTTATTTATTTATTACCTATTAATTTTTAATTTCCCTAAATAATCTTTCTTAAGTAACTGTATATCTTTTAGCACTCTCAGCGGCAATGTGCTACTACTTACTGCTTAATTGATTAAGCGCTAGGATATAGGAAGGTTGGACATTGTCTACAATCTTACTACTAACCTTAATATTTTGCTTGTCTAAATCCTTCAGCTGTGACTTTCAGATGTTTTTCTTGCTCCTTTCATTCTCCTTCAGGTATGGCAGGAAATCTAGAAGGGACACATTATCTGTGTGCCCCTCTTTCCAGTATATGAAGCTTTGGTAAAATTGCATAGTGTACTAAAAGCAGGCATTTATTGTAGAAAATGTTGATGATATATTTAAAAAGTATTACTTTTCTCTTTTCTTATTTTTCTTAGCTATTCACTGTGAAAGCTTTGTTGTAAAGCCCCTGAAAGTGTAGGAGGTCCATAAATATGGTTCCAAAAGGTTGTTGTCAAATTAATTAACATTCAGTCTCTAGAAGTTCATCACAATTGTTAAAGTGTTAATACATGCAACTATATTTCCTGACATTTACATACAGATGTTACCTTGTACATATGAACTATTTAATTTCTCTGCCTCAATTTCTCAGCAAAAATAATTTTTTTTAAAGAAGTTTTATTTTATTTATTTTTTTTGTATTTATTTTAATTTTATTTTTTCTTGTTTCAGAACCTTTGTTTGTTTATTCACTCATTTTAATGGCCGGCTCAGCCCATCCCGAGGGCAGGGCTGGCGCAGCATGTGGTGCCAGGGATTGAACCGCGGTCCCTGAAGCCACCCTAGCTTTCCCAAGCAGGCGCTTTAGACCACTGAGCCATCCTGCCAGGCCCCAGCAAAAATAAAAATGTTTTTAAATAAAACTGGTTATGTCAAAGTTGAATAAGGACTGATGTGAGAAAGTTTACCACAAATCCTATCATGCATAAATACTAGTTTCCTTTTTCCATTAATATAGCTGCGCTTCAAAATAAGAAGTCTTTTTTTTAGTTCAACCCATTATGTGGTATTTATTCTAGTAACATAAAAAGATATTCTTATAAAGGATTTGTCATTCTTACAGTACTGGCAAAATTGCCTTGAAAAAAAAATAACCTGCATTTGTAAGGAGTGCCTTCTTCTACGGGGCTTGAAAGGGATTCAATGCTTCATTTATTCTTTTCTTCTTCCAACCTCAAGTATATTTTCTTTAAAAAAAATATCCAGCCTACTCCTGAAAAGGCTTATAAAAACTCATTTCCTTCTGTCTGGTCCAAAAGCAGGAACATCAGTACCAAATATTAAGGATAGTCATTTTGTTCCAGTGAGGTTGAATGTCCTGGAGGGCAGTGAAGGTACTGAACCATTTAAAGAGAGGTAATAGCCCGATTGTACACTTCACGTATCAAACCACATCTAGAAAGCTGTGTCCTTTTGAGATCACCGTAATTTAAGAAGAGCACTGAAAACACTAGAGCATGTTGAAACATGCTGATCAGGATGGTTATGGAGTATCTAGAAATCTAGAAGAAGTCTTGCTGTAATAGAATGTGTAATAACTCAGTTTATGCATCTATTTACCCATCATCTATCTTTCTATACATTGTTTTTCTTAAAAAAAGCACTTATGTTCAGTGCCAAATTTTTCATGATAGATCTCATTTTAAATTGTTTGCTCTAATGTTTCCTGGACATAGCTTCTGACTTCTACCCCCAAAAAAGTCAGAGGAAAACTTTCTGTGGCTAAAGTGTACATTATTATCTGAGCAAAACAATCAATGAACTGAACTTCCTTGCAGTTATTCTAGCCCTTGACTTTATTGTAGAAAATCCTCAAGCTACTCAGAAAAATCAGGCACCCTTTTGCACCTAGTGTTTGTTCATGTAAGTCCACCAGGAGCCTTTCAATACTTACAGTTTGGTCTGTTGTCCTAGCCTGTAAAAGTAAGGATAGTGAGCAAAACTCAGAGATGTGCTAAAGTGGACTGTGAGCTGTGGAAATTGCAGGAGAAAGCACATGTGAGCTTAAAGTTCAATATGGATGTGCAGCCCTTTCCCCTGCAGTATATGTTGTTGTTATTCTTTCTGCAGAAGAGTTCATGATCTCTTGTAATTTTCTCTTTCTATTGATCCAGCAGTCCCAGTAACAGAAACTTCAAAGGAAGGTTATTGGCAGTGGAGTGTATGGGATTTCCCTGCCATATATCTTGTGCATTAGACACCAAATTCACTGTACATTTAAGATTAAATTTGCCTTTAAGAATTCATTTTCCTGTGGCATTAATGGCTGAGATCTCCAGGGGTTACAGTTTCTCCTTTCACGGCACTGCAAGGGTAAGGTGAAAGTGTCATTCTGTTACTGTTTCTTGGGCCAGAGTTTCTTCTACATGTTCATTGAAAGAAGAAATACCGATGGGAAAATAATGAGTTTAAAAGAGAATTTAACTTGGTGCAAAGGCTTCTGAGAATGTTTTTTGACTAAAGATCTGAGGGCAGATGGAGTATAACTGTCCCTGAGAGACACTAATTTGGTTACTTCTACTTTGCACCTATGTGACCCTGTGAAGGTACTTTCACCCTGCCAAGACTCAAGTTTTTCATGTGTTCAACAACAGTTACAATATCAAAGTGAAAATATTGTTGTAAAAAGTAGCTGTCATTATACACTCACATGTGTTTTATAGACTCTACATCAGATAACTCAAAGTTTTGGAGACAAAGATGGTGTAGCATTTCTTTTCATCCAACCAGCATTTATGTACCCTGGTATCTAGCACAGACCCTAACATATAATGAGGAATTTCTTACTGAAGTTAAAATAAACAAATAATTTTACATCTCATTCTTTCTGATAAAAAATTACATTAACAGGTACTGTGCATTGGGCTAGTAGATCTTTTCTCTTCATCCAACTTTCAGTTTCCAGGATTGAGAGTCAAGTAGCATGTGTAGCCAGGAAGATTCTTATAACACAGATAAACATTGTAGGAATTGCTTAATGTCCTAAATAAAACAAAATAAACAAATTAACATGCAGTCATTGATGGGAAGGAAAATTTTCCCCAGTGTAACTCAGGTGCAAGATGGAAGTAATCAGTACAAAGTAGTGTCTCCCAGTTATGCTGTACTCCAGCTGCCCTTAGCTCTATAGCCAGTGCACATTTTCTGAAAAAACCTTTGAAGAAAGTTAGATTCTATTTTAAAGTTGTTTTCTCTAATGGACTTGGAAGCTCCGTAGAATTTCACTGGCATCTGTTCAACTTTGCTAGGCATGTTATAAGCCTGAGGGGAAAATCTAAGGGAGCGTGTTCTATCTTGTGAGGGATCTAGGACAGATGGTGGAGGCACAACCTAGAGCTCAGTTGTGCCACAGATGACTGAAATGTTGGGCTAAGTGATCCCAAGGAACTGCTGGAGTGCAGTCTCTCTAGTAGTCTGAAAATGGTAATAATTCGATTTTTCAAGGCTCATGAATTGGCATCATTTGGAGTACATCTGTCATGGACCTTTGAATTTGGGAAGGAATTGGAACAAAGTTCTAAGTTAGATTTAAACATCTCAGGAAACTTGGTTATTTTTATTTATTTTTGAACTCTTCCTTTAAAAAAGGCTATTATCTCAGCTTTATTTCCTTCCCTCATAAAAATATGGAGCTCTGATTATTGAGGTTGTAATTTGCGATCACAGTATTTCAGTTTGGAGAAAAAGAGACGGTGACATTACGATTTTCTCTTTCAAACCACTGACATTAATTGGGCCTTATGCCAAGGGGTTAGGGCAGCAGATGTAATCGTGAATTTGAGGTCTCCATAGGGGAGATAAGGCTTCCATGTGGAAGCTGAACTTACCAAGGAAGCTTAGCAGTTATCCTTCCAGATGTTCAACTTGCAATTATTTTCAATATTAAATCTATAGAAAAATGCATGGATTGTTTTTTTGCATCCGGATACCCATTCAGTGAATAAATTCCATTTCCAGGTCTGGCAATCTGTCAGACAGCTCCCTTTCAGGTTATCTGGAGAAAAATCTACCAAAATGATTAAATTTGTGATAGCTTTTATTCTTGACTAATAACTTTTCTCTCTTCTGGGACTGAACAGGTTTACATTGTTATGTGAGTTTATATAGTATATAATTTCTTGTCAAATATTTATCTCTGGCTAAAAATGAAATGTCCTGAAACACAATTTCTTTTTATGTGAATAAATCAATGAGAAAAAAAGAAATAACTTCTCATTTAGCCACTTTTTAATCAATATTTTCATGAAAAGCTGAAATGTTAACTGAATCCTGGCATTTGTCATTTGAAATACAATTTGTGTGTTTAAGAATTTATGTGCACATCAGAGTTCACACTTCACGTTTAGAAAGGAAAATTGATTTATAGGAGCAAACAACTGCTGGAGTGTAGGCAATGCCAAAATACAAATGTGAGTCAATTGTTTAAGGGAAATGGGACTTTAATCACTAGAGCAATACAGAAAATATCTAGTTCAATTATACTCTCGATTTTCGTGCTTTAAATTGTGGGCATTTATCTCTTATTTTACAGAGGCCTTTGAAATTGTTGTTCGTCATGCCAAGAATTACACCAATGCCATGTTCAAAAACAACTACCCAAGCCTGACCCCACAAGCCTTTGAGTTTGTGGGTGAATTTTTCACAGATGTGTCTCTCTACATCTTGGGCTCTGATATCAACGTGGATGACATGGTCAATGAATTGTTTGATAGCCTGTTTCCAGTCATCTATACTCAGCTAATGAACCCCAGCCTGCCTGAGTCGACTTTAGACATCAATGAGTGCCTCCGCGGAGCAAGACGTGACCTGAAAGTATTTGGGAATTTCCCTAAGCTTATCATGACCCAGGTTTCCAAGTCACTCCAAGTCACGCGCATCTTTCTTCAGGCCCTAAATCTTGGAATTGAAGTGATTAACACCACAGATCACCTGAAGTTCAGTAAGGACTGTGGCCGGATGCTCACCAGAATGTGGTATTGCTCTTACTGCCAGGGACTGATGATGGTGAAACCTTGTGGCGGCTACTGCAATGTGGTCATGCAAGGCTGTATGGCTGGTGTGGTGGAGATTGACAAGTACTGGCGAGAATACATTCTTTCTCTTGAAGAACTGGTGAATGGCATGTACAGAATCTATGACATGGAGAACGTATTGCTTGGTCTGTTTTCAACAATCCATGATTCTATCCAATATGTCCAGAAGAATGGAGGCAAGCTGACCACCACCGTGAGTACCAATCCCCAGTTTTCATGCTAAGCCTTCTTGGGGAAGGATAGCCTGCCCAGCAGTAGGTTTTTATCAAGAGAAGTGAGTAAAATAGAGAGCAGATTAGGATGACAGACGAACTGAGCAGCTTCGCAGAGCTAGTGAGTGTGCTGTAATGACTGTCTATGGACTCATAAAACCTGCCTTTGAATTTCAGCTTCCCTTACTTCCTTACTTTGGACACTGGGGAGTCATAGAACCTTCATGAGCCTTGTTTTTCTTATACATGAAATAGGGATAAAAAGAACATCTTCTTCTGGAGTGATGATATGCAGTAAGGCATTTAGGATCTGTCTGGCACTTGTAAGTCTTCAGTTAATGGTAGTTATTATTACCATTATTGTCAGTTATCATAATCCTCAGGACAGCCATGTGAAGTGGGAGATATTATCTTCATTTTGTAAATGATATAACTGAAGCTTGGTGATATTACTTGCTGTAAGCATCCAGCCATAGCAAGTGGGGGAACCTCAATTAAGATATTGATCAGGTCTTTTAATTTGGCTATCACCACATTCGCTGATTCTACCCGATTCCTGTACTGTTAGTCAGGTATATCACATAACTATGCTTTTGAGTAGTGACTTTAAATGCAAGAGACCCAGACTCACGAACTAAAGTTTCATGTGAATGTAGGAAAACAAAACATCCATGTTCCTTAGCATAGATATTTTGACTACAGTTATACTCATCTAAGGCTCATAGAATTTGTGACACTAGTTTGTTTGATTTGAGCTAAACATTGTCAAGCGACCACAGGATGCATACTTCCAACATAGGGCAGAATAAACAGCCAACACTATCAGCCAGATGCTTTTAAGCTAGTGATCAAATTTTAATCTTGTCACCTTTGTAGGAGGAAGTGACAAAAGAGTAAAATATGCTACCATCATTGAGTTTCTACTGCTCTTTTTGGGCAGTATCATATTATTTTATAGAACTCATGATAATGGATTCCCCTTCATCATAATGTCTTCCTTTTACACACGATGAAATAAAGCTTAGAGAGTTTAAATGCTTTGTCCAAGATCTAAAATGTAGTTATTTGGAGGACCTAGGATTCAAATGAGTTTTGATTGGCCTAGTTGACTCTTGTACTTAGGTTTGATACATTGCAATTGCTATGCATGTTGAGCTGTTGCTTACCCAGAATGTAAAGAACAGATTGGACCATTTAGCCTTGTCTTTTAACTCTGGGAGCACAAAATGATAGGGGTAATTGGTTTCTTTGGTGAATTAAATTAGAAATTCAGAAATGATGCAACCCTTGGCATGGCTACTTATAGGGCTGCTCTAATCGCCCCATTTGCAATGTTAGCCATTTAAAACACATTTGCTGAGAAAATATTTTATAGTAATATGAACAGAAACATCCTATCTACCGATGGTGTTCTTCACTGGCTAATTATTCCCTTGACTGCTTTATAATTTGAGGCCAGATTCTGGGTCCATGTGCAAAAGCAAATTTCATAGAACTTGAGAAATGAAAAGTAAATGCATTCAAATGTTCATTCACTGATACTGATTGATAGCCCGCTGTGTGTCCGAATGTCAGATACAAGTGGCGTGGGAATGGTTTTGCTTTCCTTTGTGGCACTGTGGATTGATCCCAGTGCTTTGAGCATTCTCAGCAAGTGTTCTATAACTGAGCTATATCTCCAACCCCTTTTACTTTTGATTTTGAGACAGGCCTTGCTAAACTTCTCTGGCTTGCCTTCAACTTGTGATCCTCTTGCCTCAGCCTCTCAAGTAGCGAGCACTATGAATATATACCATCACACCCAGTTAAGAATTACTTTAGTAGCAGAAAAAATATTACAATAATGATAAAATGTAGGAGTACTTCATGGTTGCATCTGATCCTGTTCTCTTGACAGCAACATAATTGATTTTGAACATATGTATTTCCCTCTAGAGCTTTTAACACACACACACACACACACACACACACACACACACACACACACACACAGAAAACCAAACATGAAGAGAGGAGCTGCTAAGGAACTAAATGCACCATTCTCAACATAAAGGTTTATTTAGTAAACATTAATTAAACATCTGCTTTTTCTATCATATTTTGCTAGCTTCTGGGTATTCCAAGCCACCTGAAATATAAGTCTTAAGTCTTGAAAAGGTCACAGTCTAATGGCTAGGTAAACATAACTGAATGAATTTCACTATAATGAACATTTCACTACAATGTGAATGTTGGAAGAGCTGTGAGGATTTATATTATCCCTTCCAATTGATTAACAAATGAAGAAACAAAGCTGAAGGAGACTCATCTAATGTTATGTAATTAATGAGTGAATCAGAAATAAAATCCAAGGTCTGCTCCAATCTGATGTTCTTTTTGTTATACTATTTTGCCCCTCACTAGACCCTTTCAGACTTTCACTGTAAAAGCTCCATTAGCATTTTGCAAAGACACTGAACTTAAATTGGATAGCTATTTCAGGCTTCTAGACCTGTTCCATTTTAGGTGAATGCATTCAGGTGTACATGTGAGCGTTTGTGCATGTGTGTCTGTGTGTGCATGTCCGTGTGCATATGCATGGAGGAGAGTGCATTTCATGTCATTATCATTCAGCAGGAAAGGCCTTGGCTGTCAAGAGGTATTCAGTGATGCAGTCCCTTTCTGTTTTGGCCATTAAGAGCCTGATTGCTCCCATCTCCTAGCTGGTTATGAGAGCATGAAGTCTGCCACCTCTCTGGGATTCTGGAACTAAACCGGAAAGCATATATAAACTCTGCCTTGTTCCTGTTTTATGATCACCGAGTGTACATAATAATATGTATCAAATGGTGGGAGTGGGAGACTTGTTGGCCTGGTGTGTTCCAGCCCATACTCTGCAAGGGCCTGGAAAGGGGGGTGGCCATTTACAGAGGGTTGGGTAGACTGTAGATCAGTGTTCTCATAAGCAAACCCACAGAATAGCCCAAAGCAAAATGTGATTTAAAAGCAAGATATTAATGAGATCCTGATGGAGGACACTCATCTGCCTGTTGTAGTGTAGTGGCAAACCCTGCAGTCAGTACTGCCTGAAGCTGGGGCAAGAGCCTTCTTTATAAATGTCTTCTCCCTGAGCTGAGCCAGAATCGTCTTTCTAGCCAGCTGTGAGTTATAGGATGAGGGCCTGCTACACAAGTTTTTGTAGTGGCTACCATTCACTTGGGATTTTGAAGATGTCTTGGTCTCCTAAATGACTGTGGCCCTCTTAGATTTTTAAAAAATAACTAGGACTTCTTAGTGCTTAGTTTCTTCTTCTAGATGTGTTCTCTTTCGTAATACCAACTGAAGGCACACAGGTGAATGTTGTAGTGCTGTTGCTGGCAGTACCATTGGGGTGGTCAGCACCCAATTCCCAAAACTTGGGTTCTCCGTCTGGTTAAGTGGAGAATTGTTGAGCATGTTCTTTGACTTCACCCCTGGAGATTCTGATAGTCTGGGTCTGTGGAGAGACCAGAGGACTTGTTATTTAAATAGTGTCCCAGTAGATTCTGATGCTCCCTTGGGAACAAATTCACACAATTTGTTTGGTGATTGGAAGTGAATGGCCACATTTGATGGAAGTTAATGGTGAAATTAGGGCTTCAGATACTTCTTGTGAAGTGGAGTTGGTATAGGGGGTTTGAAAATTGATAGCTTCTGGAAGGTGGTGTGTATTTGATAATCCCCACTCCAGTGGCTGATCTTTATATGTAATTCTAAGTAGCAAATGAAAAATTTGCTTTTCATAAATTATTTTTCAGAACCCAGGAGTGAACCAAGAACCTCGCATATGTGCTAAGAAAATGTTTTGTCTAATCATTGAGCCCCATCCCTAGTCCCCCAAAACTATTTTTAATTGCTAAGGTTTCTTAATGTTATTTTAGTCCAAAGAAGTAGAATAAAAGTAGTGATGAGTGTTTGAAATATATGTGCATGAATGTGGGAGTAGGAATGGGGAAAAGGAGAAAATGAGGGAGAGGGAAAATGTGTGCTGAAATCTGCAAATTACGCTTAATACTTGACTGTGAATAGATCCATTTTGTGACTTCACAGAGCATGAAATAGGATGAATATCTTGGCCCAGGTGAACACTGAATAAGTCTCCATTAGTGTTAAAGGAAAGCATGACTGTTAAATTTCTCAGCATATTACTGAATTCTACGTTTTCTAAGCTGAACAAAGCAAATATGTACATTTATGACACATGCGTTTCAACAGTCTTGTTTTACACCTCAATTGCTGAATGCCACAGCTTCTTTTAAAATTTAAGTATTGTTACCAGCTGGACATGATGGCACACACCTGTAATCCCAGCACTCAGGAGCCCAAGTTAGAATTACTCTGAATTCCAGGCTAGGCTATACCGTGTGTTCAAGTTCAAGTTGAAGTATATAGTGAGACCTTGTCTCAAATAAATAAATAAATAAATAAATAAATAAATAAATAAATAAATAAATAACAAAATTAAATTTTGCTGTGAAAATCATTTTACATTTTGTTACCATACGCCTATGCGTGAACTACATGTGTAGCCTTTGTATATTTCATCTTTTTGCATGAATATGTTCCCAGGAATTGAAGTCAGAACCTTCATATTGAACTGTACTCTTAGCACTTTTTAAAAAAAATAATTTTGAGAGAAGGTTGTAGTAATTCACTGTTTCATTTGTTTATCATGTTTGATAGAGTTCACTAAGTTGAGTTGAGTTGATTGATTGATTTAGTATTTTGAGACAAGGTTGTACTAAGTCACTAAGTTGCCCAGGCAGGCCTTGAACTTGTTATGCTAGTACCTCCACCAGAGTGTTAGGATTACACGCTTGTGTCACCAGGCCGCTAATTCATTCATTTATTAAATGAGCAATAATTGGCAGGATTAAAATTTATCTTTCTCCTAGAAAGTTTCCAGAACTTTTTGTTTACATTCTTTATACTCCAAAGGAATTGCTCCCAAGCCCTTCCATGGCTGTTCGCACTTTGTTTTTCTGCTTGTACTTCTGTACGTTCTTTATTGGATCATCTAGGTGCGTCTCTGTGCGGGTTCTTCTGTGCCACAATTTCATTATCTTGGCTTGCTATAATGCTTCGCTGAATGTTGTGCAAAATTGAAACTTTTTCTGTCATTGATATTTCTGCCTATTTTTTTCTTTTTGTGATACTTCCTTTAACATTGCTTGAAAGAGGATACATTTCCCAGTTGGGGAAATTCTATCGTAGACATGGGAGCCATTCCCAGTGTCCAGCAAAATAATGCTGAATGGCTCAAGTGCTGCCCTCTGGGGTCACGCTGTGGCAGAGCTCGCATTTCAAGCTCAACTTGTGATTCCAGAGCTCATGTTCTTAAACATCACTCTCAGTGGCTCTCTTAAATAGCTCTACTGTCTCTTCCCTAGAATCTTCATTCCCTAAACACAAGCTAAATCGGCTATTATTGTATTATTCACTATCCTGTATTATTGTCTACTGTTTTTCCAGCTGCACAATCATCTTTAAAAATTTATTCTGCCTTCTTGGAGACTTTTTCTCTAGTATTTTCCAATGCAATACTAAAAGGCACAAGATGTTTCATCTTTCTAACACTTAAAGGCACAGAATAGCTTCTAAGACAAGGGGTGAATTATTGGTGAGTTATTTGTAGGTGATGGAAGATCCAGTCACACAGGTAACTGGATTTGCCTGGAATACATAGGAGCAGTGCCAGTGACTAGGGATTAGTTATCTTCCAGTTGCAACTGTTAGGATTTACAAACTGTACCAACAGATAGTTGTGAATGCATATGCCTTTAATTCTGAATATTATTAATACACAGATCTCCATTCTTGCACTTCCTTGGACAGTGATACTACCTCTTTAAAACCTAGCATACTCTCCTGTCCAAACACATCCATTTCCTTTTCTAGAATTGCTGAAGCTACTGTCCATGAAGTTTATTTATTTATGTGTGGGAGGAATCTCTAGGGGAGATTCTCCTGTTGATCCTCAATAGTAATTCATTGTATCAAATTCTTATATTCTGCTGTCTGTGTGAGTGACTGTAACTCATCAGAATTTCCAAGATTAGCTCTTCCTTCCTCTGCTTTTGAAGGCTGAGATCATTTTTCAGGTGTCAAATTGTCAGTGTTTTTCTCTTCATGCTATCACATTGGACTTTCATTTTGTAGTGTCTGAGAGAGATACCTTTTCTGAATTCATACATGCTGCTATCAGTACCAAGTGATCTCAAAGTGATAAGAACGCATAAATGTGTCACTACCTAATTAGTTCCAGCAGGTCAGCATCCACAACTGCAACAAGTAACTTTATGTATATGAGGGCCACTTCTGAGAAGACAAAATGTATTTAGAGACTATCATCCTTCTTCCATTCATAGTAAAATGGTAAGGAAAGGTGAAATTTTTAAACATAGATGGCATATTTACTGAAAGATTACAAAATAAAAATTAGTACCACTTTTGGGTGCTAAATGTCAATTTCAAGGCAAGTTTCAAAAGCTAATCACACAATGAAAGATTTAAATATGTGTGTGTGTGTGTGTGTGTGTGTGTGTGTGTGTGTGTGTGTGTGTGTATTTTTTTCACCAGCTCTACTTGGCCTCAGGATGGGGCTAGAGCAGCATGTGGTGCTAGGGACTGGGGATTGAGGATTGCATTCCCCTACACCTGCCTAAACTTGCCTAAGGAGGTGCTTTAGCCTGCTGAGCTATCTCATGGGTCCTAAAATATTTAATTCTGGAAAATATGTGTATAATAGTTTATATTAGGTAGACTCTTCATAGGATTGCTTACCTTTGCCTTGGCAAAAGTGGCAGCATGATATATACTTGTTTATAGTCCCTGTCCCTGTCCCTCTCCCTTTTTTCTCCCTCTCCCTATTCTTAGTGAAACTTAAGGTTTCACACTTGCTAGGCAACTGTTATACGTCTGAAACATGCTCCTAAGCCCCTATTATGGCTTCATAAAAAGAAATTTTACTTCTTTTCTGAGGTCAGTAGATTGATATGGCAGGGATACATCCACAGCTATGAACAATCTGAGATTTTTGCCTCAATTGCAAGGTAGTAAGTTACTTTGTCACAGTTTCTGGGGTGCTTGTTTAAAGACATGAGATTCCTGGATCAGAGGTGAAGGCAATGTATTTCTCACAGCAATGACTGTAGCCAGAACATCAGCATTTATTTCTGGTGCCTAAGCCCCCATTTCCATAGGGCAAAGTAAAGAGCACTGGATGACTCTTGCATACACAGTTGCACTATGAGCTGAATTTAAAATGTGAAAAGCTTGAATCTCTCATAATCTGTGCTAAGTCTGCCTAGCCTTTTCTCTGAAAAAAGATGCTATATTTTCCAAGGTAGTATACATACAAAGGTACTTGAAAAGAAAATCTGGAATAAAAAGGAATCAGTGCATCTGCAAGCCATGCAAAAGAAGAAAGAGATCCTTGGAGAATTGTCATGCAAGCACAGCGCTCCACTCCTGGGTGGCTGCAAGAGCCTTTCATGTTTCCAAGTGCTTTGTACGATCAGGCAAGGAAATTAGAAGACAAGTACCTAAGCTCTGCTTGGCTGTACCAAAGGCAAGGATGTGTGCCACCAGTCGGAGCACAGCAGAAGTCACATCTGTAGTCGGGCAACAATGGCGGTTTTCCAGTTGTTTAGAGAATACAAAGAAGGTATCAAAGAGCTACCTGACTGTCACCTCTCATTAGGAGGAAACTATTACCTTGAACTGCCAACTACTACTCCATTTCTCTCTCTTTCTGTCTCTAAACACTTTTTCTGTCATCTTTCCTTAGGCTGTGGATTTAGGAATTTTGTATTGCTCAGTGACTTGACTCAAGGTTTCTCTTTTACTGCATTTAAGAAGTGACACAAATGATAGCCATAGCAGAGTAAGCAGGTGCACTGCCCTTGTCCGTAGAATATTTTTATAAAAGTTAGAAAATTGAGGCTGCTAACCCATAAGTACAGAAGTCCAGAAAACTCATTGCTTTGCCTAATATTCTTGGAAGGTGTGTGTACCCAATACAACAGTGTGTGTGTGTGTGGGGGAAATGCCTTTTTAGAAAATGCTGGGTGGCCAATGAATGAGAATATGCTAAGAGTAATAACATTGTACCTTGATGGGACAGAAGAGTCCTTTGATATTATTTCATTCCAAAAGGTGAAATATCCTCAAGACCATGAAGTCATGTACAGGGTATATTTAGTTTGAGATTTTCTTTTTCATCACTAAAAGTAAGTTCCTTCTTTGCAAATGTGCTAACCATTCATTCACAATAGCACCACAGGCACCCGTGGCTCACTGATGTCTCAGTGCTATCTTCTTCACATCTTCAGCAGAAATCATTTTAAAACTTGGGCCATTTCTCAGAAGGACCAATCCTTTTCCACCCTTAAAAAACTAAAAATGTATTTTAAACACCGTAGAATCATTTTTTAAAGGAGCTACAGTGTAGTCTTGTGTTAAATGGCTTCATGAAAGGCCCTGGTGGAGAAATTCTGGACAAACGAGTTTCAGCATGTTGCAGGCCAATACAAAGTTATTGGCTGCAGCAGTATGCTGAGTCCTGAGTGTTGGGCGCCATCCTAGGTCTGTTTTCCTGTTCAGTTCCTTTCTTTCTTAGGGGACAGTTATCAATGGGGTAAAACAAATCACCATTTGTTTTGGTTAAAGTACAGATTTCTTAATTTTCTTTTTAAAATGTCCCCTTGGGAAATGAATGACCCAGTAATGCTGCTTTCTTGCTTCCTGTGGGGGTTGGAGGCAGGGTTGCTGTTGCCTCCTTTTCGCTCAATTCATATCTTTACTGAAGAATATTCAGAAAATGAATTAATTTTCCTTTTTCATTCCCCTCAGAATGCCTAAAACAGATAAAGTAGGAAACAGAGTCATTAGATTTGGGAGCTGTCTATTATCATTTAGTGACGGAGAGTCTATCTAAGCCTTTCTGCTTTTTGCAGATAATTAATTTTGTTCCTAAACGCAGGAAAGAATGATTGTAATCAGTATGTTTATACTTTCAGCCACAAATAGAGCCCATCAAAGATGTGCAGCACAAATAAGCCCCATAAAATATGCAGTCAAAGCGCCATTTGAAGTTAATGTGCTCTTTTTTCAAAGAAATTGTATAGATATATGTGATTTAAAATTTTTGTTCTTAGTATTCTTACTTAGCTAATAAATGGGTACCTCTTTTAAACTCAAGCTTATGCTGTGAATTATCATTAGTCTATCTCATGCCATATAGCTGAAGGAGACTTATTTGGCACCAAATAAGTGCCAAATCAACTTGTCAACTTATATACATTTTCCAATTCTGGATTTGTGGTTTTCTTTTACTACCAAAAAGTTTGAATGAGTAGATGAAAATTAGAGGTTCAGGTTCAGGGAATAAAGTCTCAGAACACAGTGTTTGTGAAGGAAGTCTACTGGCCTCCTTGGGAAGCATGTGCCCCTGTATTCCCACTGCCTCTCCGTACCTTCAGAAGTGTACCTTGTTTTATGGCTTATTCATTTAGGCTTTGTATTTCTGTTTAGAGTGATAATGTTTGATCATGCTTCAGGGATCACAGGAATCCCACTTCTGCTTCTGAGCTACAGGCTAGTGGTCTTGGAAAAACAACCTCTCATCTCCATCTCTGTCCATACAAGAGAAAGAAGAGCCAGAGGGAGAGGAGAAGGACAAAGAAAAACAATAGAATGATATTTTATTAGGCACTTACTATGGGCCTCACATAGTTCTAAGCTTTTAACTGATTGAACTCATTTAATGTTAAGGGCAAATCTAAAAAGAAAGCAATTATTGTATCACGTTAGAGAACTAGTTACAGAAGTGAGCAGCCAGAGAGACTTGGAGGTAAGTTCCAGCCACAAGACTGCATCAGCTGCTATCTGTGGCTGGAGTGCCTGCCTAAGGTGGTCTTGCCTAGGGTCAGGCTCTGTCTTCAAATGTAAGGGCAGACCCTGCCTTTGGATGCAAGCAAGTAAAAAGGATGGGGAGCCAGAAACTGCTGAGAGAGTTTCATTCATGCCAACTCTCTTTCTTATTATTCATCCTACTTTGTGCATGCTGCCTTGAAAATTCTATAAACAATTGTGAAATGTCCAACTTGGTGGGTTTTTGTATTCTGCATTAGACTCTATAATGATCTCTCCCCAAACATGGGAGGAGTTCTCTGTTAACAAAGTTCCTCATTCACTCAACTGGCCATTTCTGCTAACACATCCTTAAGGCCCAACGAATGCATTTCCTACAACCTCCTAGCAGATTGATTAAAAACTGTGAACAATTTAAATCTTTTTTGTGCAGTCTCTTCACAAGTATTCTAGAACTAAAGTACTTAAGACAAAAACACGGGAGAATAAATTAGTGCCCTTACTCTGATTAAAAGTAAAGCAATAATTGTGACAAATTAGTATAATCAAACTTGACAGACACTACAGAATCCATGTTAAATTTCCTGCCAGGATGAGAAGGATGTTAACATTCTCCAGATCAAAGAGGGTGAAGGAACACACACTGATGGAAGCATTTCCCCCACACATCTATGTTTATCAAGTTACAAAGTCTACTTCCTCCCCTACCATTTTTCCTGAATATGTGATACGTTGAATTAAAAAGTTAATGCATGACTCAAGCTGTTCTTCTCTGAGGGACTCCATTCATAATTGTCCCAGGTCTGGTTATCATTGACTGAAGATTACATGAGGTACCAAGAATAATAATTATAACAACCATTCATTTATAATCACACCATGGAGACTTTTAAGCTTTCAACTTGGAAAACTGGACTCCATAGCCTGGACCAGAAGAGGTCAGATTGGTATTGCAAGAAATAGAGTAACAGTTATCAATATAGGAGAAAGAGCATAAATTTTAGAAGTTAGGAGTGTCACTCTGCAAGCAGCCCTTCTTATCTTAATGGTGTTTGGCTGTTGTAGAATGAACATCACTTCCTTCCTTTATAAATAGGGGATAAACATTCCAACCTAATAAGAGTAATCTTATCAGAATGTGTTATATGTATATACCAGTTCTTCAGGATGAATGTAGGTATGTATCATAAGCATAACATTTTTAATTACCAACAATGATTAAGTTGGTAAGCTGTCCTGGCATGCGGGAATGCAGGTAGGGACCTCTCTGCCTACCTGCACCCACTGCATTGTTTTTTTGTTTTGTTTTGTTTTTGTCTTTTTGAGACAGGATCTCACTATGCAGTTCAGGCTGGCCTTGAGCTCAGTTTTGTAGAACTTTTTGTTTGTTTGTTTATTTATTTTTATTATGGCTGGCTCAGCCTGCCCTGAGGGCAGGGTTGGCGCAACATGTGGTGCCGGGTATCGAACCGCGGTCCCTGCAGCCACCTGTAGGTGCTTTAGACTACTGAGCCATCCTGCCGGGCCCCTGCATTGTATCAGTTATTGGGAATGTACTACTAACATGCTTTGAAACTGTGCCATTGTTATTTCTTATAAAAAGCAATGAAAATAAAACCATATTAATATGCTGAGCTGTTAAAGGGTCAAGTCAGCAGCTTCCAGTATTGTTCCTTGTGCTGATAACCCACTACTATTAGGGACTATTCGAGTATACATACAGCTACTTTGTCTTAGCTCAGTGAGAAGAAAGATTTGTACTAATAGTGTTTAGACATCATGTCTGCATCTTGTACTCTGAACGACTACTATGAAGACAACAATATACAGTGTATTAACTATTATAATTGTCCTACTACACTGTTTTGAAAGTGTCTCATTAAAATTTAAATTAATAAAATCTACATAAAAATAAAAAAGTTGGTAGCTCTTGTGAAAATCTCACATATAACATGAACTGTTTCATTTACTATGAAACAAAATAGCCTCCCTCTAAACCTAGTGGTTCCTCACAGATGGTGGTCACAGTGGGGGCCCCATCGTTAGCAGCAGCAGCATTAGTTCATACAGTATTTACTGAGCTTCTATGATGAAGGCTCTATGCTAGGAGCTGACAACATGCAAATAGAATCTGTTTCAGCAAGATAAAGCAGTGGGGCTGCAGAATTCCTGATTTATTTTCCGTACTTGGGATTGAACCCATAGACTTCAGAGCTCCATCCCCCAGCTCTTTTTATTTTTTATCTTGACACAGTCTTGCTTCGTTGTTCAGGCTTGGCTCCAACTTGTAATTCTCTTGCCTCAGCTTCCTGAACTGCTGGATTATAGGAGTGTGTGGCCCAATCCAGCTTCTGAATTCTTTTCCTAATGTTAGGATAGCTCTTTTGGTTGAGATTGAGTGATAAGGTTCTCAATGCTTGTCCTAAGAACTGTGAAGTTCCTATTAGTCTTGCTAGTTAGATCGTGCTGTCTCTGAACAAGACTCTTCAGCCCATATAGCTGCAGACCTCTTCCTCCATTTGTCCAGCCCTTTCCATGAATGACCAGGAGGTTCAATCATGTTCTCCAAGTTGTGCATGTAGACTGATTCCCACCCAGCAGACCAGGTTGAACATACAAGTTGTTTAGCTCTGCAGTGCTCTTCCCAGAAGACTCCTGAAAAAAGAGCAGTGTGATATATCTCAAGTTCTGATGGGAATTTTTTTATAGCATTCATTTTCGTTTGTTCCAACTTTGTGCTGAAATCTTTGAGAGTAGAAAGAGGATCCAAGCTGTGTTTTTGACTCTTTTGTTGTGGAGCATGATTGTACATACAATGGTAAATTGCCTTTACTGGGTACCATTGTTAAATGATGTCTGTAAAAATAAGTAGATGTGTATTAGCTATCTTTAGCATAATTGAATAATATCCAGTTGTAGATATCTACTTTGCAGATATTAACCTTTTGTTAGATCTCTAAGTTTTCTTGTCCGCTCTTATTTATCATGTTCTCCCCTTTATAATGAATGGCCACACTGTTCTGGATCTTGGAATTTGGGTTATCACTGTATTCTTTCATGGAAGAAAAGAGAGAGAGCAAGGGGAGGAAATTAAGGAAGCCACAGGGGAAAATAAGGAAGATGGGAAGTGAATCAGACCATTTCGAAAATGACTTTTTCCAAGTACATGTCTCCTACTATATTTATGTAATATAAGCATTATGCTAGTCATGCTAGCAGAATAGAAGTGTGACAATTAAGTTTTTTAAGTATAAAAGGACACATAGTCTCAACAGTGACTTATGTACAGCTTTATTTCTTTCTCTCTCTCTCTCTCTTTCTTTCTTTCTTTCTTTCTTTCCTTCCTTCCTTCTTTCTTTCTTTCTATTTAGGACACAGTCTACAGGGTGTGAGGAGACACCTCCCTTTCAGCTTCCCAAGAGCTGGAATTATAGGCTCACACCACCATACCCAGTCTCAATTGCTGTCTCAGTGCACCACAGGGCCAGCAAGGCAGGCCCCGGGGGGTTGAACTCTTGGTCCCTGACACTGTGCCTAAGCAAATGCTTTATTCCACTGAGCTATCTGGCAGGACCTTTTACAGTTTTCTTTAATCAAGAATGTTTTACTATATGAAGCCACTATTCTTTTCTCCTTATCCCCTAATATGCAATATATTACATACAGTAGATATTTATTTTTTCTTCAATCAAGCTAAAGTTGTACAGAGTTAATTGATGGGATATTAAAAAATCCATGAAGCATATAGGGCTCATGAATCTGCACCAACAAAATCAGGAGTGCAGTTTTTTTATCAGTCTTTTTCTTTGGTGTGATTTTCTCTTATATTTTACATTTGATAGCACATTTATGTTCACAGAAAAGTTTACCTACAGTTACTGAGTTTCTGCATCTTTTGAAAAAGGAGAATAAAAATAGTAAAAAAAAAGAGAAGTGATACAGAATTTTACTAAACATAATATAGCAATTCAACAATGTTGCATGATGTTGTCTCCAAATAAGTTTACATTACCAGATATAAGCATACAAAATTGGTCAAAAAGTTATGATAAATTAAAAATAAAGTGGCTGGGAAGATAGCTCTGTGGCACAAGTGGCTGCCTGGCAAATGCAAGGTTGTGAATTTGAACCCCAGTCCCACAAAAAATAAATTAATTAAAAAGATGGAAAAAGTTAAGCATTAGCTATTCCTTTCAGTAGACTGGCAGAAATCATCAATAAAACTGCCCAACCCCCCCCCACACACACATTCTTTCCTTTCCTTTTTTTGTTCTTTCCTCATCCTAATTGTTGTTTCCCTTTGGAGAGATTTTTTCACTTTCACAGACCCCATATACTCTTTGCACACCTGCTTCATCCATAGTCTCCTCTTATCATACACTCTCATCAATATCCCACATAAAAATGGAACATTTGTGGAAATGCATTAGCCAAAACTGACCTATTATCACCCCAGGTCCATAGTTTATTTTATTTTATTTTTTCAGCACTGAGGATTGAACTCAAGACCTTGTCCTTGCCAAACACGTGATTCTGCTGCTGAGCTATCTCCTACCCCACTTTTCATGTCATGTGGTGCATTCCTTGGATTTTTAAAACTATATAATAAGATGTATGTAGGCATCCACTATCAGACGAAATTCACTGCACTACTCTCGGATCACATATACTCCACCCATGTATATCTCATTCCCCACTACCTCCAAGATTTTTTCCATGCTGTTGCCTTTCTGTAATTTTATGTAGGTGGAGTTATTCAGTATACTGGCTTTTCTAATTGTCTTGTTTCACTTAGTAATATAACTTTAAGTTCCCTTCAGATCTTTTAGTGGCTTAATAGCCCATTTCCTTTTAGTATTTAATAATATTTCATTTTCTGGATTGGCTTTTAGTTTTAAATTCTTTTCTCCTCATCCCCCAAAATGCAATATATTACATGAAGTAAATATTTATTTTTTTCTTTTTCTAAGTTAATTTTCTCTCAAATCCAAACATTTTTTCTATTGAATCAATGTTATCTTATACCCCATTATGTCTTTTAAAATTATTTTATGGAGATATAATTTGCAATGAATACAATTCACTATTTAAAGTAAACAATCCAATGGATTTATTATTTTCATAGCGTTTTGTTATCATAAGTACAATATTACCCCTAAAGAAACCTTGTATCAATTAGCTGTCATTTCCTCTTTCTCCACTGCCCTTGCCAACTACTAATCTACTTTCTGATTCTTTGGATGGTCTGCCGTGGACATCTCATTCAAATAGTCATACATCAGAGGTGTTCAACTTCTAACTTCTTTCACTTTGCATAATGTTTTCAAGTTTCACCCAGGTTGTAGCATATATGATGATTTCACTTAAGCCTATTTATGGCTAGCATGCAAGAGACACAGGTTTCAATACATAGGATGGTTAGGGGCAGGGGTTATAGTTGAGTGGCATAAGTGCCTGCCTGGCAAGCACAACATCCAGTTTTATTCCCTATACTCAAAAGTAAAGAAGAAGGAAGAGCAGGAAAAGGAAGAGGAGGAGGAAAAAGGAAGGATAGCTTAAAAAAATTAAAGGACATAAGGGGCTGGGAGATAGTTAAGTAGAATAAGCACTTCCATGGCAAGTGCAAAGACCTGAGTTCAATCCTTTCTTCTGCAAAAACAAACAAACAAACAAACAAATAAATATTTTCATATGTCTCAGGAATATACCTAGGAAAATTGTAGTCCATATGAAAATTTTTATTTACCTTTTGAATAACTACAAAACTGTTTTCAAAAGCAATTTACCAATTTATTGCCTACTATCAAAGTAGCAGGGTTCTGATTTCAGTCCATCTTCTGCAAGAATTGTTATTGTCTCTATTTTCATTACAGTTATGTTCTGGAATTGAAGAGGGACATCACTGTGGTTTTAATTTGCATTTCGCTAGTGCTGATGATGTTGAATTAGTTTCATATGCTTATCAGCCAAATATTTGATTACTAGTGATTTTTATTTTTATTTTTATTTTTTAATATTTTTTATTTTTTATTTATTTTATTTATTATTTTTATTCTTGTTTCAGAACTTCTGTTTGTTTATTCACTCATTTTTATGGCTGGCTCAGCCCACCCCGAGGGCAGGGCTGGCGCAGCATGTGGTGCCAGGGATTGAACTGCGGTCCCTGAAGCCGCCCAAGCTTTCCCAAGCAGGCGCTTTAGACCACTGAGCCATCCTGCCGGGCCCCTACTAGTGATTTTTAAACTGGACTATTTGTCATTTTGTTATTAAAATGTAGTAATTATTTACATGTTCCAAAATATTTTAGATTTTGGAAGACCCTTATGAGATATGTGATTTGCAGCTATTTTCTCCTGTACTCAGGAATGTCTTCTCACCTTCCTGATAATATCTTGTAAAAAATAAGATTTTATATTTTATGAAGTCTAGTTTATCTATATCTATATGTATCAGATCTAAGAAACCATGGCCTACTTCAAAGCCATAAAGATTTGTACTTATGATTTCTTCAAATGTTTTATAAATTTAGCTCACAGAAATAAGTCTGTGATCCACTGCAAATTCATTTTTCTGTAACATACAAGGTAGGGTTATAACTTCATTCTTTTCCATGCGATTATTGAGTTGTTCCCTTACCATTAGTTGAAAAGCACCATTCCTTACCCAATTGAATGATCTTGGCACCTTCATCCAAAATCAATCAGTCATAAATGTTAGGGTTATTTCATCACTGTCAGTTCTATTTCATTTATATATATATATATATATATATATATATATATATATATATATATTAATCTCACTGTATACCAATCTCACTGTACTTTCAGTGCTATGATTTTATGGTAAAATTAGAAAATTGGAAATATGAGTCTCCAGCCTTAGCACTGTTCATTATTATTTTGTCTGTTTGGAATCCAATACAATTCCATATGAATTTTATTAGCAGCTAGTCACTTTCTACAAATATATGATCTAGGATTTGTACAGTCTATCTGAAGGTCAATTTAGGGACTATTTCCATTTTCACAATATGAACTCTTGTGATACAAAAACATAAAACGTCTTTTTATTTATTTAGATCTTCTTTAATTTCCTTCTATGAGGAAACTAACTTATAGTTTTCAGTATCTAAGCTTTGCATTTCTTTTATTAAATTTATGCCTATTATGAAACTGTTCATGTTTCAGTTGTTCTCTTTATCTCATTTATTTTTCAGCTGTTCATTGGTAAAGTATAGAAGTATGATGGATTTTTATTTTATTTTATTTTTGTCTTTTTGAGACAGGGTCTCGCTATGTAGTTCAGGCTTGCTAGCCTTGAGCTCACTTTGTAGCCCAGGCTGCTCTCGAACTCACACTGATCCTCTTGCCTCAGCCTCCCAAGTGCTGGGATTACAGATTTGCGCCACCATGCCTGGCTGATAGATTTTATTTTAATCTTGCACTCAATAATATTGTTCACCTCATTCATTGCCTTAGATATGTGTTTATGTTTATGTGATGTCTTCATGTATTCTATGCAGAAAAGGTTATCTGAAAATGCCGATAGCTTCATTTTCTTCTCTGTGACAGAGTGGAGTGTCAATTTGATTGGCTTTAAAATCAACCAGAGCAACTAGCGGAGCCCATTTCTCAGTATGTCTGGGAACATGATGGAGACATGACACAGGTGCATGTCTGTTCCTGTACCTCTTTCTCTCCGGCACTGTTCCTTTGCTTTGATTACCAACCACTATGATCTAAACCTCGTTGATCCATGATATTCTTACCTCGAAGCCAACCTGCCGTGAGCTTGATCCCCAGAAGCCATGATCCAAATGAGATCCTTCCTCTTAAATTGTGGTTCTCACTACTATGTCCCAGCAACAAGAAAACAGGCAAATACAGAAAATGAGTATCAGAAAATCAAGATTATTTCTGGGACTGTATTTGACCATGAGTTTTAGAATCCTCTGGAACGAGTTTGTAGGAAGTATTTGGGAAGATCAGAAGCTATATACAGGCTATGCAAACTCTAGGATACCATAAGCAGATCGCGATGAATGCTGCTGTTTGGCGCTCAGAAGACTAGAATGCCCATAGGGATGTGGACACTAAAGCTCAGGCTCAAGAAGTTTTGGTAGCAAACAAGAAATGCACTGGCACTTGGACTAAAGGGTCTCTGTGTTATACTCTACCGAATTTTTTTTTTTTATTTTGGTCATATCTTGAGACATAGAGAGAGATGGAGATTTAGGGAAATACATTAATCTTATGGATTAAATTTCTAGCAAGACTGTGGCATGACTACTGTTGATCAGTTTTAGTGAGATTTATAGTGAGAATAATAGAAAGCAGAGCAGAAAAATATTTAAAACTTCAATTTTAATCCAAAAAGAATCACAGGTAAGGCTCAACCAGATACCTCAGTAGACTAAAATGCCTGCTTAGGCAGATGCAGGGATTGGGGTTTGATCCCTGGTACCTTGCCAGCCCTGCCCTCAGGGCGTACTGAGACTTGACAGACTAGGCCTGGTGGAGTGCACCTGTAATCCCAGTGCTTGGGAGGCTGAAAGCAGGAGGATCACTATATGTCTGATCTGTGTAGTGAGACCCTGTAGACCCTGTACTCAATAAAAATAAATAAATAAAAATTTTAAAATGTCATGCAAAAAAGAAGCCTATTTTTCTGATAAATGCTATGAAAAGAAATTATGTACAGTGGTACTTTGATTCACACTTTTGTTTGCAAACAATTTTGTTAGAGCATTTAGCAATTTTTTCTTGTTTGTGAACTCTGCATAAGGTGATCGACATGTTCATGGCCATATTTCCTGTACAAATTTGAACATGGACATCATTTCCAGAATTGTGCAACAAATTATGTTTATGAACCAAGGTACCACTGCACTTTGTAAATAGAGAAAAGAAGATTCCTTGAGTACATTTCAGAAATCAGATTGATCTCACCTACTTCAGGTTCAACATGCAAAAGCATAAACCCAGGTCAGCAGCTCAAGCAGGATCTTCTAAGTAATTGATTTCACAGGATTCATTTCACTATGCTCAACCATCCAAGACATTAAGAGGTCACTGCAATTGTGGTCCAAGGGGCCTGGATACTACTTTTGCCAATAGCTCAACTCATCTTCTGTATGATGCTCTCTTCACTGGTGTGTAAAATGCAAGTTTTTAGACATCATATAGACCTCCACCAAGGTTTCAGTGGAAAGCCTTCAGTGTCAGGCATGGAAGCCTTGAGAGGCTAGTGCATGAAGCTATAGGAATAACATCGAAGATGAAATGTACATTCCATGAATTTGGAGATGCCAGGAATGTAAAACATGTATTGAGGAGAGCTAAAGGCTATGAGTACAGCCAGCCCAGGTGAATAGCCCTTTGGGCTATAGGACCATAGGGATGTCCAAACACTGTGGAAGGCACATGTTACCAATATGCGCCCTTGATATTATAATTTCCCTCCTTGATTTTGACTTTGTTGTAGTCAAATTATTTTCTGTTGCTTTATTTCTTTATTTTGTGATGGAAATGCTTGATGGTGTGCCATTGTATCTGGGGTTATGTATTTTGCCTTTCATTTTTACAGACATTCACAACTAACAGTTTGCCTTGAGTCTCAGAAATAATTTGGACTTGGACTTTTGAAAAAAATGTGGCACTTCTGATATTTTGAGGGAAGGATTATTGCCTTCCCAGTGGTATGCATGTGAGTTGTACTAGGCGAAGTGGAATTACACAATTTCTATTACCTTTACTTACAGATTAAGTATAGTTTAAGGAGTTATGCTTTGGTATAAAATTAATAAGGGGTGGAAGATGCCTTGCTTATGATGGAGTGTTTACTTAATTTGACTTTGGAGTTTGCTCAAGGAGTTGGTGACATACATTTCAGGGCATGTTTGGATGAGTCATGGAAGCATGCCCTTTGGGTATATATCTAGTTCTACATCCCTTCCTGCTCATTGCTACTGTTTTCCTGCTGTCTTTCTGGCCACCGTGAACTCAATATCTGTCCCACCATTCCAGGATGTCTCTACCTGGAACCAGCTAAACATGGACTAAATTCCTTGATAAATATGAGCCAAAGTAAGTTTCTCTCTTTTAAAGTTGTGTATGTCACGTATATTGTTTTAGTGACGGGAAAGCTGGCTAATATACATTCTCATCTAGATGGCTCTCCTTTCTTTTGCATTCTTTTGTTTCTGTCTTTTTTTTTGAACTGAGTATTCAACTCAGGCCTTTACACACTGGAATTATAAGCGTGTGCCATCATGCCTAATTTTGGTACCCTGTACAGTGTGCCTGGTGTTCCAGGGCCAGCACAGCATGCAGTACCAGGGATCAAACTCAGAACTTTGTGCTTGCCAGGTAGGCACTTAAACCACTGAGCTATCTTCCCAGCCACTGTTTCTTACTATCCTCTTTTTTTCTTTTTTAAATTTTCTTCAATGTTCTGACTTGCACTTATGGTATAATGCTGAAAAGAACTAGTGAGTGTTTAAATCTGTGTCTTTTTCCTCATCTCAGAGTGAAAGGTGAAAGCCTTCATTCCTATCCCATTAATAGTAGACTTTGTTTTAGAGTTCTCACTCATGTCTTTTATCATGTTAAGTTATTTTTTTAAATGGGGATTGAACTCAGGTCCTTGCACTTGCCAGGCAAATGGTTATTTTATCGAGCTATCTTCTAAGCCCCCGAGTTCTTATTTTTTATTAACAAAACATGTTGAATTTTATCAAATTGGTCCCAAGATGCTAATATGAAATTCATTTTGTATGTGTCCTTTATTTTATAGATATATTATATGGATTATCAGTTGTTAAACCAACCTTGTGTTACTATAAGCACCCAGTATGACTTGCTTTTGAATGTTGTATTGTTAGAAATTGCACTCAGGTCCTTACACATTTAGGCAACTATTTTACCTCTGAGGTACACCCAGTTCAATTTTTTATACTTCTGGAATCAGTTTGCCAAAATTTTGTGGAAGATTTTGTCTCTAGCTTTGTAAGAAATACTGATCTATAGTTTTCTTATGATCAGTATCTGGCTTTACAGAATTGAGTAGAAATGTGTTGTTTCCTGTAAAATAGTGGGAATTGACATGGTGTTATATCAAGTCTTTAAATATTTTGGAAGAATTTTCCAGTAAGCCATCTGGCTTAGGGTTTGAAAATAGTCTTCCTTTCTAAGCAAGCTCCTGGAATATAAGTATTCTTTTCCTACTATCAGTCCTGCTAAATGGTTCTGATTCTTGTCCTATAAGTATTTGCTTCTTTCATGCTTGATTTTCTTGGGATTCTAATATTCTTCTGACCATACAATTGGATGTACTTTACACTTTCATTTGGCCTCATTGTATTTGAGTGTAATATCCAAATTAGCACTGCCAATACAAATAAAATGCTAGCCTCCTAAGAAATTCTAAATAGTTTTATAACTGCATTTTTAAAATGTCAAGAAATAAGTAAAATAAATGTATTATTTAAACTAATGTGTCCAGAAATCATCATTTTTCCATGAAATGATATTTTATAAAATGTTAAGACATTTTACATCCTTTCAAGTTGGATTCAAAACATGCCGTGTCTAAGCAAAACGGATTAGGTAAGTTTCAACCTCACCTCTTGGAAGGAATTCACTAATGTAACTGAAAGAACATCAGTTTCTCCCAATATATCTCTGCTTTTTGCTCTCTTATTGATAAGACTGAACACAAAGGGTATGATTTCTCTGATATACTGTCTACTCAGAGCATATTTTTGGCTACTCAAAAATTAATTTGTGACAAGTATTTAATATTTCAGTTATTTATAATTGTTTTATGCCCACAAAACAGATAGCTTAGAAATTTCTAAAAAATGACTTTCAGTTTTAAGTATGAGTTCTTATTATAAACTTCTGCACAGGTGACTTCAGTAAGATTAAACTAAAGAACGAACTTTGTAAAAAGTTCCACAGAGACCAGAGGAATCTGAGCCATTTCCAAAGCCATAGTGGATGATACAGGCCTTCCAAAGATCTCTTTCTTTTGGAATGTGTTTTTCTTTTTTAACTGGGCATTACTGAACATTTGCCTTATCTCTCTCCCTGTATCATTTTGCTTGACTAGACTCGTAAAGATATTTAAAATCTCATCACTTGAAAATTTGAGCCGGGCATGGTGGCGCATGCCTGTAATTCCAGCACTCGGGAGGCTGAGGCAGGAGGATCGGTGCAAGTTCGAGACCAGCCTGGGCTACAAAAGTGAGCTCAAGGCC